>VYZV01031543.1:67526-96508 GCA_013401275.1 Pandion haliaetus | reverse complement strand
AACCCCCATCCCCTGTTCCCCTGCACCGCTGGGGGGAGGAGGTAGAAAGCACTGGGAATGGAGCTGAGCCGGGAAGGCGGGAGGGGTGGGGGGGGAGGTGATTTGAAGTTTGGTTTTCCTTCCTAATATCCTTGGGGTTTTTTTTATTTGATTTGTAGTCAATTAAATGGATTTTGTTTCTTCCCCAAGTTGAGCCTGTCTATTGCCCGTGACCATAAGTGGAGAGTGATCCCTCCCAGTCCTTGTCTCGACCCACGAGCCTGCCTTTGGATTTTCTCCTCATCCCACCGTGGCCAGGGGAGGGGGTGGGGGGGAGTGAGCAGCTTCGTGGTGCTTTGTTACCGGCTGAGCTGAAATCACGACACCCTTTGGTGTTGAATTTTCACCAAAAGGGAGAAAAAGCACATACAGAACCTAAACCAAAAAGTGTGATGAACAAAATAAGCCAAAAATTTTGAGAGTGTGAGATTAAAAACACCTGAAGAAAACACTTGAGATTGAGTAGTGTAGTAATAAGGTGGCAGTGAACTTAGCTTGACCATCACCATTTATCAGGGCTGTGATGCTGCATGGCTCGTCTGTTGTTGATGGGATTGTTGCTTGAAGTATCTTAGTTTTACTCAGATGAATGTGGTATTGGTCTCAGCTGCAAAGGCATCCCTTTTTTTATTCTTTCCTAACATCCCGAGTAGGAACTTCCCCAGTTTTTGAATCTACAATGTTGTGGCTATGTTTGAATGACCAGAAGAGACCAAGTTGTCTCACTTGAGCGGATTAGCCCTTTCCAGAAAACAACAGTAGCTGCAAGCCTAACTCTTTTCAAATATAGGCTCAGGTGTGTTTATGTACTTCCACAGTCACTTAAAGTTATTTTTATTTTCTCTTGCTCAAAATGTGTTGCAATTATTGTACCTTGATTTAAATAGGCTTATGGGACAGTAAACTATAGAAAGAAAATACTCTTTTTTTTGATTAATGAAGATCTGAAAGTGTAACATCCCACTTTCTATTCATGTTAAACATAAAAACAGAAAATTTGATCGTTTGTTGTGGCTAAATTTTTTAATCACTTATTTGATTTACTAATAATCCACCTTAAATTCCATGGTCTAGTGCCTCATTTAATAATTTCTTTCTTGTGGAAGTCCAATTTACAATTAAATCCAATTAAAAACCCAAGTTGTTCTAGTCATTCAGAGTAATAAACACCACTAAAGAAGGAACTACAGAGAAACAGAAGAGAAATTATACGGACAATAAAAAAATGTCCTCACAGCTAAAAATAAATGCTTAATCTTAGTTTTACAGAAACAAAATAATTCATCAAACTGATGCATTTCAAAACCAGGCAGGCTTCAGGACAATAATATAGTCAAGCCTTACTGAAATGTGGCTTGACTGAAATTTAGATAATTGCAGACTGTTTCAACAGTTTTCTAGCTGTTTTGGGGAACTGGCCTCAGCTGAATGACTGCAAGGTAAAGAACAGACTCAAACTAAGCTTTCTTTAAGGAACGTCTTTGTTAAAAATTGGTCAAATAAACAGGAAACATCACAAAGTTTGAAGGCAGAGGAGTGACACAAACAACAGCATGCTGGAGGGAAAAATTGCTGAATTTTCCCTACCAAAGAAATTAATGAGATTAATATATTATTTTGAACTTTTTCAATGCTGTGTTGAATTCCTACCTATATTAAGGATCAACTTAAAGATCCCAGTCATTAAGCTCTCAAATCCTCTGGTCAGGGGCATGCACTTGGGAAGCATGACTTGTGGGAACAAGATTTAAGTTGACGTAGGTCTATGTGGAGGATGGTTTTGCTAAACTGATTATCTTGTCTATCAGACCAGTATTGACCAGCAGGAGTTACAAGACAGTGCCCCACTGGTAAAAACTGTTGGCAGACCCCAGCTACAGGTCATTGACAGACAATCTTGTTTCTCAAACATCTGGATAACCTTAAATCTTACATGATTCAACACAAAATTTGTTTCCCAATTTCCAAGCAGCTTAGAAATCCTTTACAAGTTTATGCATTTTTCATTTTAGTATCTGAATCCTAAAACTGCTATGTTCACAATTACCATCTTTCTTTGCTAAAAACTAGGTCTGCTGCTTTCTGCTCTGTCAGCTCTGGATTTGATTTGGTCTCCAGCAATTACCGGGAAGGTGGTTGCTATAGCTGCACTAATGAAAGGAGCAACCATGTTTCCTTGAAGACAGTGTAAGCAAGCATAAATAAACAAATGCTTAAATATATTATAAGTGGTGTTAAAATTGTAAATGAGATATTACTGCAACAGGGAAAATAAGATTTTAGTCCTTTTCAGTGGCTTGTTGTATATCAACCTTGCAACTTCCTACTCAATGCTTAGCTTGAGCTGATACAGCTTTTTTGACAAATATTTAAAGTATTATTAGTTTTATAGGATTTTCTTCTTCATCATGATGTAAGTCACATTTTTGTTGTATTTGTTTATGTCACCACATTTTTACAGTGACAGTCTGTCTCCATAATTTTGCCAATTCCTGTTATGGCAGTAACAGGCGCATAGATGGAGGCACATGACCAAAGCCAGGAACATAAGAAAGTTTTAATTTACAAAAATCCTGTTAAGTTGCACTGAACTTTGTCAACTCTGGTTCACTGAGTTCAGCTTTAAGTGTGATTCTTTTCTGACAAGTGACTGTACAAACTGTATCACACATTGTCATGTTTATATTTCAGTGGCTCCATATCAATTTTGTGCAGGATATTGTTGGATTTTTTTAAACCACTAGACCTACCAATGAACCCAAGATGTGAAGGTCATGCTGTGTTCAGTCTCATGCAACACCAACAATAATGGCATTTCTGAGAAAGGAAATCTCTCACTCACCTTCACACCAAACCACTTCAGTGTCTAGGGCAGACAGTGCTGTCAGATTTTCATGAAGTGGGAGTAAATCCATTCTACTGCCAAGCTAAAACAAAATCTCCCAAAACAAAGTTATGCTACATCTATGAAATAATCTTACAATATTAGCATTATGTATTGCATTAAGGTGGCAAAGTTCAGATGGACTGATCCTGCTAGCTCATCAAGGGACAATCTTCCATCACTGTAACAGAATATGGGAATTATCCTGCAGAGTGATTACTGTAACAATACTATCCTTCTATTACTATATACCTATAAGCAGACAGTGTTACTTACCTGAATTATTCAGTACCCTTTTATATAGATCTTAATCTTTCTGGAAAATGCTGAACAGGTTTTGCTAATGGCTGCGTAATGCTAACTTACTGTCTTGTTACTTGGTTGGGACAGAGATGTGTTTCTTCTTGGAGATACTGGGTGCTGGAGGCATTGGGCCAAGAAGACCTGATGAATAAAATGAATGGAGCATATTTTAAAACAAACCTCCTCTTTGCTAGCTATTAAATATGTTTGGTGTTTTAAGGGAAAAAGTAAATACCACATGGTAAAATTACATCAGTTGGAAACACTGTCATTTCTTTTCTTATCTGATTTCTGATTCTGACTTAGAATGCTATAAATTATTTTCCTTTTCTTCTCTCCTTTATTTTGCAGTTAACTTTGACCACTTTCAAATATTGCGGGCTATTGGGAAAGGGAGTTTTGGAAAGGTAAGAATCAATTTGTTTTTAGCAGTTAAAAATCTGATAGAGAATTCCTTTGCGTATGTCTGGTGTGACTTGGCTAGGGTAAAGGAACGTAAGTTTTGTAGCCTTTCACTTCTAAAAGACAACTGATTATCAGTATGAACTGACTCTGACTAATCATTAAATGATTTTTATTACAATACGTTCACTAAAATTAATTGAGTAAAAATTATTATAATAAGTAAGTCTCCTCAGTGGGGATTAGCAGAATTTAGAAATCAGTTCCCGAAAACAAAACAAAACAAAAGAGTAGGAGCAGATTACTTTTTTAGACAGTCCACTAGAGTGATCTTGTTCTTAAATCTCTGGACTTATTCATGTCTTTAAAGTAATTGCAGTATTTTAAAGGCAGTTTACATAGATTCAATACACTTGGGACTGTATAAACTGACATACACTGTAATTATGATCATTGAGTAAATGTTTGTTCAATTCAGCAGGCTTTTGCTGAAACAGAGAAGATTAATGGTTTGTTTACACATGAGTAGATGACCTTTCTTTCCTATAATAAAGACTATAAGAAGGTTTTAAATTTTGATACGGGTAAATACAAGGCCATGCAGTCAGAGAAAATCTTATTATAAAAATATTAGAAACTGTTACTCGCAGGAATACATTTGAAGGTGAAATAGAACTTCAGTAACTGATCAAGCAATAGCTATCTAGATCTTGATTTCAGTGATTCTTGAATATATGCCAGCTGAGTGCTGGTGAGTTACTTCTATAGTTATGCATTAAGAACACACATAGGATTTTGCTGGCTTTTGGCTTTCCATGCAGAAAAATGACTTTTATTTTACAGAGGCCAGAAATACTTCTCACGAACAGCATGGTCCTTCATGGCGTGGTTCTTATTCAGTTCAGTAGTTTTCAAGAGAAACTCACTTTGAGGTCAATAGGAGAATATGCTGCTAGTGCAAAATGGTATTTAAGAACCCCTTAAAAATCAGGGCAGCTGGAGATTTATGATTGTTTCTTATCACAATACAGTGACGGAATGTCATGTCAAACTAAATAGAGGTCCAGGAGCGCAAGTCGGGTTCAGGATAAGCAGTTGAAGATATATTCAAATCCTGCTGGCCATCACAAAGACCAGCTGCACCCCTCTTTCTTCAAAGCTTCCCCATTCACACCTCTACTGTATCTGCCCTTTCAAAGGGGCCCTCACCCTTCCACATCATGCAGTAAAATAAAAAAAGCCTACGTGCTTTTTGAAGGCTTGTTGTTGATTGATCCACTCTTCTTCATGGCATTCAGGAAACTGGTGGATGTTTTTATGATATTTCTAGAAACATCTGATTTTCTTACAGGTTCATGTGGCTGCAGTTTTCTTGTGAACCTGATTTGGAGATACATATGGGTGAGAACAGAGTTTCACAACTCTGCGAGAGCATGTTTAATGTAAGAAAGGACTAATGCGTAAGTCCCCTCTAAACTTAAATTCTTATTTTGCAGCTGTCAAATGCAACAGAAGAGTCCTTGGCATAACAGGCTTATTCTTCCCAAATGAATGCAAACTTCTGATGAATCACCTTGTTTTTTCTTCCACAGACAGGGAAAGAAAGAAACCCATTTTAAAACCACCTATTATACCATAGCCAAAAGCACAACATGGTAAATCAGTCCCCGTTTCAAGTGTCTTCCTCTGTGAGTCAGTTTTTATCGTTCATTTAGAAGGCTCGTTGCTGGCAACTTTTCCTATTACTGTCCTTCTGGAAGTACCTGGCAGCAGAAAATGTCAACAAATGATGCAAGACCTCTAATCTCTATTGACTCGTTTATTGTTTGGGCTCCATTGTGCTCTAGCATCCTGTAACATATAACACCGTGTTTGGTATCATGCCTGCCTTAAACTGCCTTATTCCTTTATGGCTGCTCTGTGGCCTTTTCTGTTTTCTGAGAGCGATAGAATGTTTTCAGACATGCTCTACTTTTTTATTTCATTGCTGTTGGTACAATCTCTCTCTCTCTCTCTCTTTCTCTCTCTTAAATTACTCTGGTTGCTACAGCAACCTTAGGCCTCTGCAGGATTGCTGCAGGAGGTATCTGATATGGCAGAGACTCCAGGCAGCTCAGCTCGCTCTTGTGCACAGAACTCAAGGTGATCCTCAGCACCTCACCTTCTCCGTCGGGGCCGACTGCTTTAGCAGCTACACTCTGTCCCTCCCAGCTGGCTTCAGAAAGCAGCTCGCTGCCTTTTCCTTTGGCATTTTCAATTCACAGTAGCATCGTTTGCTGTGCAGGAATTCCTAGGCCATTTGATATCAAATGCTTTGTATCTCGAGAGCTTGTCTTTTCTGAGAAGTGGCCACCTGTTTTAAGCTGCTGCCTCAGTACACGGTGTTTCTTAGGGACATGTTAAGAGCAGGTGCAGACTTGTATGCACTGTAGCATCTTCCCCAGAAAAAGTGAAGACACATCACAGCAGTTGTGAGGAAGGTAGGAAATGGGTGTGGAGAGAAGAGAAACAAGGACCATGCTCTTGTTTCTGGAAACAACCACGCTCACTTCTAAGGTGTCCTTTGAGAGCTCAGGTTGAACCCTGGTAAGGGACAGATGAAGAAAGTGACCTCTGAACCTGTGTAGGGCCATCACAGCCACAGCTTCTGTGTAAGCCAGTGGTTCTTTTGTTCAAGCCAAGTGACATGCAGACTACGGCAGAATGGTGTGTGACCACTCAGTGAATACTTACCCCCACTCCTGGGCACATGTATACATACCCGGTGTATGTATCTGTACCTACAGACAGTGGAACAGACCCATGAGCTGCTGCAAGGGTGACAGTGGTATCCCAGCGAGGTATGTGGCACTACTCTAAAAGTAGCCTTGCTGGCTTCAGTGACCTTGCTTTCCTAGGTGGATGAAGGTAGCTCTTTGCTTATCCTTCGGTGTCCTCACATGTAATGGGAAACTTTTTTTTTTTTTTGGAAGATCTTTAAGCTAGTTATGCTTGGTATGTTCCAGCTATTAGTATTTCCAAATATTTTTGAAGTGGGCCAGGTCAGAAATTTTGTCCAAACAGTTTTATTCGTATATTTAATATTTGCCTTCTAAGTCAATTCAGAAGTAAACAACTAAAAATACTCAAACCAAAAAATGCTGAACACTGGTCTAAGTAGCTATTTCTTTATGACATTGTGACACCTTAAAAGTGCTCTCTCATTTTTAATCTGCCTATTTTTTTCCATGTTGTTTTATGTAGAGCCATCATTCTTTTCAAACAAAATATTGAAAAAAAAAGATAAAATTGAAGATCATCCAGTAGGTACAAAACTGACTAGAAGTGAAATACACGAATTATCATTGTTCTTTACTGCAACAGTAATCATATAATTGCAGGCTTACTGCCACAAAATAATTTGTATTCAGGTGCAACAACTAGTTTTCAGGGATATTATAGTACCAATTTTCTTCAAGTTTTCTGTTCATGGGAGCAGGTATATTGAACAATCTGACCTCCTTAAATTAAATTCAAATTATGCTTTCAATGTAGAAACTCTTTCTTCTATTTGTCTGAGATGCTGAGACACAGGATTTAGTTCTGATTAGTTGTATAAAATAGTGACTTCCTCTGCTGAAGTAATTGAAATTACACTAGTGTAAAACATATGGGAGCCCAGAATCACGTCTGCACCGATCAAGAGTACTTTACTAAATAATATGCAGAGTATTTCAGAAAAAAATATACTGCTATCCTAAAAGCAACAAAACACACAACTGCAGAATATTAATATTGTTTGACAGTATAACCACCTATTTTTTTAGCTTGAGTTAATATGAAATGTTACTAAGCAGATGCTTGGTTCCTGCTCCAGCTGTCATGGTTTGCTCAGAGGAATCTGGGAATGAATACCCCTATTTCAAGGAAATTCCCCAGCAGTGTAAAGCCAAATTTATGACATCCATTCTCCAGCCTCTTTGTATAAATCTTTCCAACTCTGCTTGTAGGCTGAGACTATAAGCATTAATTTTTCAGAGTATATGGATAAGAACAGACAAGGTAGCAGTATTTCAGGCATATGCTTCATAGCAGATTTGATCATAGAGCACAGATTTGAGACACAGAGTACTCACTCTGAGTGTGAAACATATAGCTGATTTCTGTCTTGTAGTCCCCTACGTCTAGGTGAGTGTCTTCTGCCCTGCAGTGCCACAGCCCCTCTGCTGAGTTGTGATTACTCATGACAGCTATAGCTGCCCCATCTGATCTACTGACCTGATGTAAGATGCATAATATTAAGATACAGGAGCATAGATGAACTGTGCACTCCAGCTGCCAGCTCTCTACCTAATAGTGACCTTGTACGGAGCAGCTTTCTCCGATTGTGGTTTTTGCATCTCTCCTTTTTTTATGACCTGTCATGAAACCATATCATGTGGTAGTTTGAGAAGTCTAAGTAATCATGTACCAAACTCAGACCAAAATGGCTTTACTGAGACTAAGTGTGCCTGCTCCCTGCTGTTCTTTCCAGACCAAGCACATGGCAGCTAGAAGTCTTTTGAAGTTAGTGGGAAACAGGAGAAATCTGTGATTTTCAGCAAGTCAGATTTTTCAGCCATCCCCATCTTTTGCTCTGGGAGGAGCTTCTCTGAAGCTACCTATGGCTGCTCAGCCAACACAGCATTATGCAGCTTTCTGCAGCAAACCATTAGCAAATTCTGCCCCAGTTTAACTCAGTGTAATTCTCTCACTTCACTTAGCTCTGCAACAGCCCATAGGGCACTTTGTCACCCATAGCAGTCTAAGTGGCTGTGTGACCTCTTAACCTGCGGATCAAACATGATCTGTAGGTGTTCCATTTCTTGCATGTGAAATCAGGAAATCCAAGAAGGTGGCTTAGAAGTGGACCATAGCATATGCTGCTCCTGAAAAATGAGGTTTAGCCCTGCAGTCATAATCTATTGGTTTTCTTCCCCTGGCTCTGAGGAAAAGTGAAGTGGGTCCAAGTAACACTCTGGTCAAATCTCTTTTAACCTGGTACTTTTGAAGGCAGTTCATTGTTATCTTCTCCCAGATGTGAAAAAGATACAACCCTGTGAAAACAGCTGACATGCAGAAAACACTCTTTAGAAAGGCAATAGTTTCACAAGTGACTGTTAAAATTAAGCGTCATGTAACTCCAAAGAAAATCAATGGGAATTCATGTTGCTTACCTTTAAACATGTAAAACAAAGATGCCTACACCCAAGCTAGTCATCTATAGTCTCTTTAGGGGGACTTGAGAATAGAAGTCATCCTTCTAGGGATGGTCCCTTGGACATATTTAGACCTATACCTTAGATGGAGATGGACGGATGTCCCTCCCTGCTGACTATGAAGCTGGATAGTTGTTGAGTTCGTGACACTTACATTTGGTTTGAAGCATCACCGATAGAGACTGCTGAAGCAGTGATACCAGTTTGACCAGGGCACTGTCTGGGCTTTGGTAAATGATATTCACAGAAAATTTGAAAGGAAATGGTTTAGCAATGTGAGCGTGACAGGCTTCCATACTGATATGTGTAAATAAGGCAATTCTGCACAGACTTCCACAATAATGAGTCATCACAGAATTTTTTTTGTTGAGGAGCCAGAGCACCTGTTTGTTTCTATTTTAAAATGACTCATTTGAAAAGAATTTACACCATAAACAAAAAAATGAATTAAAACATTTCCCATTAAGACTGCACATGAGGAGATCTCGAGGGCTTTTCCTTTCTTTCCTGCAGCAGTGGAAAAGTTTCAGCCCACTGACGTCTTGCTCAGAAGAAGAGCTGACAGCTAGCAGGTAGAAATGCCAGGGAGGATCTCCACTACGATTCAGTGCTGTCATAGCAATGTCAGACATTTTTCATGATAATATCAGTGTGGATGCAGGTTGTGTTTCCTGATTTTTAGTAGGAAGTAGCTTTAGTATATTTATTAAAATCCTATTGATTTTGAAACAGCATTAAAAGATGTGCGTAGGTACACATTACTAGAAACTGTTTACTATAATTCTGCTTTAAAGCTGTATGCTAGGCAAGCTTCTACTAACAACAGCAGGTCTGTTTCAGCTGTGCTGAATACCCTTGTCTTTACTGGCAGGTAAGAGAACTGAGTGCCTTCTGGAGTCACAGCAGTGTTTCAAAACCTGTTTACATTACCTATTTAGGTGCTCTGTATGATCCTAGTTTGCTGCATTGGTCAAACCTGTAACTCTCAGCTGAGTAAAACCCCATTCTCTCAGCAGTCTCACTAGTCAACAGTTCAATAGGGGGGGCTTTTTATGTAATGGAATAAGAGTCTTCTGCAAACACCTCAGTCTTGGCCAAGTTTCATATGAAAATCAAGCTGCAAATTCATGTAAGTGAATGAACTTCTGGACTTAGGTTCTGAGCCAAAATCCATAAATGTTGTACTTTATAATGTGATTCACGACATTGGAGTGTCCACATAATCTCAGGATGTCAGGAATTGCCCCTGCAAATTCTGCTTGTACTTTTGAAAAACCTGTGGAAGCTTGGACAATTCATTTCCATCCCTCCATTTCAGTTCAGCCCTGACTGCTACATTTTCTTCCTCCAAAAGGCCAACTCCAATTCCCCATTGTTCCAGAGCCTGGCTTCTTTCCATACAAGTGTGAACCTTTAGTTATCTTAAGGGCATCACCAATATTCAGACTTTCCATAACAGCTCAAGATGCTCGGTGAAACAAGACTTCGGTACTCACCATTATGCAATATTGATGGGCTCAAGACAAAATATTACCACCCATGTTTTACTTAATTAGCAGAACATGTCCTGATATTAGGAAAGGTAATTAGAAAATCTGCTTGATCACACCTTATCATTATAGCTTAAAAGTACTGTATTAACTCCTCTCTTTGGAGTAGATTTGAGCTAAAGGACACACTTAATGGAAATAGAGTTGCAGAGAAATAAATGTGGTTTGGTTTCACTGGCTCAGTTCCTCTTGGAGGAACTGGAAAAAGTAGGGGAAGTAAAATATGCTGATGGTACGCTCCTGGAGCCTTTCCTCTGCATTTAAGAAATAAAATGACCACACAGTAGATCTCTCTAGGGTCCTCACCCTGGTGCTGGTGGTTCATCACCAGGTCCAGAATCCAGATGACACCTTGTTAAAGTCAGAGGTTTCAGCTGTGGGAAGTTGCCTTAGTTTCTGCAGATAATTTCTGACTTTTGAGTGTGCAAGTTCCTTAAAATACCACTTGAAATCAAAGGATTTATTTTTGGTTGGCACCATGTTGTAATCTGATCTCTGAGCACTAATTTTATGTGCATATACTATAATTTCATGTGTGTATAATAAGGGAGTGTGTATGTGTGCATGTGTGTATGTACATAAATATGCATATAAAATAATAGTGCCCACACCAAGTGAATCCAGAATACCCTTGAATTTAGACACTACAGAGTTGTGATTTCTAAACTGGATGCATCTATTACATAGTCTGTATACGTCCTGATGATCAAAAATTCTGGTTGGAGCCTATGGCTGCATCAGAAATATAAATGTTGCACCAAAATAGTATTCTCAACTAATATTCTCTTGGCTGTGAAGACATACTAGGAGTGTCACTCAAAAAAGTGCTGATCAATTAACAGGAAAACCCTTCAGAGCAAAAGTCTGTTGAGGATAGAGTTTTGCTCTATGTGTGTGTGTGTAGGGCTGTTATGAAGCTGGGATTTACACCAGCTTTGGGGATAAGACACAGAACAATCTTACATTTCTGTGTTTCCAGAAATCATATTTAAACTGATAGTTCCTGGATGTGGTGCTGGTGACACTTTCCAGCTTCATTCACAAGGTAAACTACCATGATGAAAAACAATCCAGGCCTTACATGGGAGTTCTCTTGACTGAGATTTACTTCCTGCATTTACAAAATGATTTGATTTTTGTAAAAAAAAAGAAAACAAAGTTAAAACAATTTACTGCCAGATACTAAATAATTTTAATGGTCTCTAATGACTTCAAAAGTATTATGATGAATCTCTGTATGAAAATTCTTTTTCTTTTCAACAATAATTAAGGGAGCAGAATTCTGATATTTAGATGAAATATTGAGCCTTGTGAACGTAGGCTATGTTTAAGATACAGTCATCAAGTTGTGTGTATTGACTTGCAGGAATGAGGACAAGGATTGTGCATTTTCCTAGGCAGGAGGCAGTAATTTCTGTGACTAATGAAATAGCCTGTGATTTGAGCAATGAGAGTGTATTCCTCCCAGCTTTACCATGTAACATCTGAACGTTATACCACTTTCCTGGGTCCTCATTTCTTCTTATGCAGTAGTGAGGTGTTCTTTTGTTAATTTATTAGTTACAATCTACTACAAAGAATCCTGCACAGCTGTGAAGCTGTGATGTGGACTTTCTGAAGGTATTCCTAGATTGTAGTATCCAGATCTAGATTATTGAACTATCATAAAAGGCTCCTTTTTTCAAAGTCACAACTGAGTTTCCTTTCTGTAGGAGTCAAACTTTTTCTCTTATTTTGCTGTCAATTAGGTGTGCATTGTACAGAAGAGAGACACCAAGAAAATGTATGCCATGAAATATATGAATAAACAGAAGTGCATTGAGAGAGATGAAGTTCGAAATGTTTTTCGGGAGCTACAGATAATGCAAGGCCTGGAGCATCCCTTCCTAGTCAATCTATGGTAAGAAAACCTTTAAAATTCTGTCAAGGATCTCTTGTTTTCTCCTCATTGCTGAATCAGTTTAGGCTATGGAAGGCTGGAAAGCTGAAAAGTATGAATTTTTTTTTCTCTTTTTTAAAGGTATTTAGGTTTTGCAGAGGGTTTTATGTTTCATGAATATTTTACAGGTGCCCTTTTGCATTAGAATATTTAAACATCACATTCACCTTTTCATTTCTGATTTGGTTTCTCTCCAGATTGTTACAGCAGTGTGTGGAAATGTGTTCTGTCCAGCTTCATAATTTCTTTTTGACAATACCTGGGATAAAACACCTGTTATATGGCTGTGGAATATTAAACCCAGCCATTCAATTGAATTTATTTTTCAGTTGATTCAGAGAAAATTCAAAACTTAGTTACTCTTAAAAAATGGCTGACATGGCACAACAGAAAAGCATCTTTTTGCCACCTGGAATTTCTCTTCTCTTCCCTGTGTTAGCCACTGAATGCCTTGGTCACATACGAGCGTGAGAAAATGTTGGTCAGGTAATGACTAGCTTCCACTTAAAATATTTGCTGGCTTTTACATAGTGATAATAGTAATGGGATGCAGACTTTTCCTCCCTTATCTAAAAATGACCTATATAATTCCAAAAAAAGAGACATAAACCATTATGATATGAAAATTGTTCAGTTCATGAATAGCTTGATTGGCTGCAGATGGTCACAGTGCAAACAGACCTTCTGTTTTGTGTTTTAGTTATCTTACTAGAGGTCAATGCCTAAACTACAGTCTTTTGCCCATCCTTTAGCTCACTCTTGACCTGTACAGGTGAAAAATTTCTTGTTGTCAGCTTAACACCTTTCATGAATTAAAAGCCAAATTGTGTTCTGGCTTGAGCGAACAAAGCTTTAGTATAATTGCAGTCACTTATAGCAGCAAAGCGTTTGGTCCCAAAATTCATTAAAAAATTACCTAATCATATATATATATATATATATATGTGTATGTCTCAAGTGCTTTACACTTGACACGAATGATCATACTTCAGCTAACCTAATATCCTGTTCAAGGCTTAAAGAAAAATATATAAACATTGTGACTAATACAAAACTTTCCCAGTATATTTTCCAAGGTTCCAGCAACCTGTACTCTGGGGATTTCTTTACCAAAGATATGATATCTCTGTGCTTAAGAGCCTGTGGATTTCTCTTTCATGCATTTGTCTAATCTCTTTTGAACTCACACAAACTTTTGTTCTTTATCAAGAGGTGGTAAAGATTTCCTCTGTGTAACTAGACACTGTGCAGAAACAGTCATAAGTTAACATGATCTACAAGATCCTTCAGTAAACATAACAGCACTGAAGGACTAAAGATCAAATATTTATTGTGAAACAAAAAGTATGCTAGATTCCAATTACTGAATTATAATCAGCTAATTAATATTCTTCCTTGTTTTGTTTTTTTTCCCAAAGTTTAAACCTGAAATAAGAGATACCTTAAAATGTGTTGGGTGTGATAATGATTTTTATTGTAACTAATTAGTTTATTCTTCTCGTGCTTCTGAGATACTGTCACGAGATCCCAAGACTTATATGTTATACTGTATGCGTATATGAGAAACGTTGAAAATGAAAGAGAAGTTTAATACTCTAGAATTAACAAAACATTTCAGGCAAAAAGGACACTAATCAAGATGCTCTAGTGCACTACCAGTGTTCTATATTCAATGTCTCTAGCAACAGTTATAGATGACCAGTCTATCTAGGTTACTTATTAGGTATAATGTCAAGATTTTTCTTTGAATGAAAGGCACAGAGGGGGTCTGCCCACCCATCAGATCACATAATAAATGACAGGTCACCTCCCATGGATGGGGCCTGAAATTTATCACTTGCATTAAAGCTTGTGACTCATCTCAGCAGCCAACAGTCCTGTCTCCCTGTCACCAAGGTTAGTTTTCAGGTGTATGGTATGAGACAGAAGAACATGGAATAGTCTGAAGACTTACGTCCACATCTAAAATCAGCACCCACATTCAGGGATAGTCCTGTGAAGATACACAATTTGCTTGTGCAACCATTCAGCCCCTGCTGCCTTAGCATCTCAGTGCTTCGCAGCCTGAAATGCCCATGTAGACGACATACTTTACTTCTTCTTGGGGGTCAAAACATGAACATGTGAAGGTGCAGCTAAGCTAGTAGGTGAAAAAGTATCCAGGAACATTCCCAGGTGCTGCCTGATGCAGGTGGACTGCCCTTGGCATGTGCCTGACCCGTGTGAGCTAGCCCCCTCCCAAACAACTCCTGGGGTAGTTCTAGAGTCACAGTGTCCAACAGATCAATGTGGTGTGCCAGCACCCTTCAGCAGCAAGGACTTCCTAGCAGAGGCACAAGCTGCTCCCTGCTAGCTGTCCTGAGTGCTTGGAAATGCTCCCCAGCATGTTCATCTACTATGATAAGCAGAGTGACTAAGTGAGAATAGGAGAAACTATTCTAGGGACATCCATCCTTCCTGTTGAAGGTGGGCAACTGTGTAGTCAAACCCCAGATATGTGAGATTCTACTGAGATCCAGGGACTCGGATATACACAATTAGAACTGTAGAAAATTTTCCAAAAATAATTTCATTGACACTTAGTATTTTCACCTGGAGTGTTCACCTCAAACATTACACACTCAAATGTGTAGTGATTCAAAGCCCTGACTCCAGAGTGAGCTACTGAACTACTGGAGAACCTATATTTCACCCTGGCCTAGCACAGCAAAGGAAAGTCTTGAACCCAAGCCTCCCCAAAATTAATCTAGCCTACCCCAAATAACTCATTCTTTGTACCAGACTCATAATGTGTCTCTATAATTAACCTCGTACAGTCCTAAATGAATTTAAAATAGCTTCTGATCTAGAGTGTCTACACTTGCGGATGGCAGTAGTGTGTTCCAGACCTCTGAATGCTCTATCTCAATTCATCAAGATGTTCTACACATTGTCTTCAAATAATGACTTGTTATTGAAATACAACAAAGCACAAAAATCACAAGTGACCCATGAATAATGATCACATCTGTTCTGTTAACACTAAGCCATATGAAGCTCTTAAACACATTAAGTATATTTTATTTGTTTAATAATTGAAACTACAATTTATTCATTTATTTACAACCATGAAAAAGGAACGCTGCAAGTACAAATGGAATATTCCTTAAACATATTTTATGTATTCCCAGCAATAATTTCTTAAAATAACAACATTTTTGTTGTTTGTTGATGAATTAGCAGCCTGTTTAATGTATTTTTACTTGCAGTTTAGATGCAACAATAATTTGCATCAAATACATTTACATTGTAGCTATAACTTACATTAGATGATTAGCAGGAATCCATGACATTTCCTCTTATGAGTCAATTCATGGCATACCAATGGAAGAAAAGAGTTGAAGCTGCATTTCTTCTATAGTAATTGCAGCTAGATTCGTGTTTCATTTTTTGGAGTTAGATTTTTTTTCTGTTAATTTTGTTAATTGCATTGTAAATGTACAAATGGGCTGTAACAGGAGCTACTAACTCTATCTTGTTTCACAAATTGGAATGCTAATTTAGCAAGGAATAGTTATATCATGGTGTATGGGCAATAACACAGCTGCAGCTTGTGTAAACGTTAAGTTTCTTTTGACCAGGCTGTTTTGGACAAGTCTGTCTTTCTAGGCTCTATCACACTCTCTGAGGATTCATATCAGTTTTCAGAAATCCTGCCTAAGGTAAGATTTTGGTGACTAAAACTCAGAAATCCCATCAGCCTACTAAATTTAACTGGCATCTCCCTACTTAGCCAGGGTATCCAACTTTGATTTCCCAAGGATATTCAAAAGTAAATATTCTGAGAAGGTAAGTACCCATCTGCCACCGAGAGCTCTGCTGCAGCCCCCACACCAGTAGACAGGCACTGACACTCTGTTCACTTAACTAAAAAACCAGTAATACTCCTAGAGAAAGTCAGAAATTCAGTTATAGGCAGGACTCAGTCTAAGACGAATAGTGGTGAACAGCTTTTCCAAAATGGTGCCTTTTACATTAGATTGTCATTGGATAAAAACTGAAAGCAGACTTTGGATGAGAAACTGTAGTAGGTTGTGTTTGCACAAAACACTTTGTGGGCTTGTAGTTAAACAGTCATGTAGTCTGTGAAAAACTGAGGATCTGGCTGCCCACACTAAGGGGAGCCTAGAGTTCATGTGTCCTGCTTTCTAGATGAGCTGACTACTTGTCTGCTATGCAAAATGTGATGATAGTGCCAACAGCTTTTTTGATATAAATGAAACTATCTTATTTGCCCCTTGCAATCTCAGTCAAAAGTAATGAGCCAGCTGGACCAGTCTAGATGACACTTCAAAAGTCTTCAGAAAAACCTACATTTCTCCACTGCTTTGAAAGGGAAATTAGGTACTTATTTCAGTTGCACTGTCCCTTCCCCTTGATTCCTCCCTCCCCTAATCCCCAGTTATAAGAAGCAAGACTTAAGCTTAGGTAGGTAGCCTGGACCCGATCTGCTGTTTTTTTTGTCTGGAAGGGATATACATGATGATAAAATTAGGGAGTTTTATTATCAAAATACTTGCCTTTTTTTCAAAGTATCATTTTCTGTAAGAACTTCTGTGTCATCAAAATCTATTTTTTAGCTTTTGGATAAATTGAAATGAAATCTTATTTATTTTAATTCAAAATGTCAAATCCCAAATCCATACTGAAAAGCATATTTGGAGGCAATTCCGCTCGTGACAAACTTTTCATGAGTTTGTGGGGCTGTCCCTGACCAGAACTGCTGATTTTCAAATGATAATTATCCAGACCTTCAAGATATACAATAAAATTAATATAGTGGTAAATCTCCCAACAGTTACTCGAACCAAAAGGAATACTAACCAAGCACATTAATCTTTTTTTGAGGAATTACATCATCAAAGAGAAAAGCTGGCAAGTCAAGAAACAAACATGAAGACTGGAAAGCCCTTTAGTTATACATGATAATTGCACAAAGAAGTAATGCGATATGGGAAAGCAATCTGCCATCAGTTAAATTCTTGTGGAGAGAAAAAGAAGAGGAAAGAAGGTAAACCTTCTGTAGTGGGCAATGCTGCTGTCATCCATCAGTAACCCCAGCATATACAAGAATACAGAACAGCTAATATAAAACAAGGGTAGCATCTCAACTCCAAAAGATCTATATTAAAAAGCTTTTTGAGGTTCATGTATCTTCTCTGAGCTTTATTAAACTTAGCTTCACAATCTCAACTTATAAATCATATTATTTGAAGTATGAACTGTCTTTCATAACATCTGACACAGAAAAGAATCATTCTTCTGTAAATGCTCATAATAGCTTGGAAGATAACAGCAT
The DNA here is from genome assembly GCA_013401275.1 of Pandion haliaetus. NCBI lineage: Eukaryota > Metazoa > Chordata > Aves > Accipitriformes > Pandionidae > Pandion > Pandion haliaetus. The sequence goes on along the minus strand of VYZV01031543.1, from coordinate 78,816 downwards.
TTTTCAGGAAGGGCTTGGGGTTGATTTACAACCTTCATTTTAAAAGTGAAATTGAATAAATGCTTAAAGATATGTGAGCCTTGTAGCCAGTTTTATCTCCATTAGAGGCATTTCTGATAATAGAGATTCCTTCTTAAAATGAAAAGCAGTCCTGTTTTTTATCAGACCTTTTGTATGTTGTGTGTATTTCAGGCATAGATGAATGAGCTGTAGAAGTGTCAGCTCCTAACACAATCCCACCTTGAGACTACAACATGCCCCTTTAAGATCCAGCATTTAATCCTTGTTTATCCTTCCCCAAATACCTGGGTGTCCCCTGGGCAAGATGAGTAGTGTTCCTGAAAGGATCCCTATTTTATGTATCTTTCTCACAACATGCATTAGGACTGAGCCAAGAGCCAGGTTACTCCCTATGTACCAATGTGGCTAGACTCATCATTACATGACTTGTCTTCAGACATGAATAGATGCACTGGCTGCCCCCAAAATAATACAGCTTACTACAAAAGGCAGAAGTTTTTTGCAAAAAAATCATGTATCAAAATGGTTTCTCTGCTGGTGTGGAACAGAAAAATCTGAAAAAAATTTTGGACCATTCCTCAAAACTTTTGGAACATTGAAGTGATCTTATTTTTAATAGTCTTGCTTAAAGCTGTTATATCCTTTTTAAATTGTGGGAACAATTTCAAAGGCAGCAGAGGGAGAAGGATGAAGATTTACTTTTGTCAGCTTATAGGTCATTTTCCTAGTATAGACAGAACAATATGTTTGGTACATTTAACAACCCATAAAGAAGTGTTAGCTGCATTCTCAGAGTGGCTCTATATTTTGATGTATTTTTCTTTCTACTCACCAGCCTATGGAAACTGTATGTATTTCATAAGACAGATCTACAAAAGTACAGTTACTGGTAGTTACTGCTACCAGCTAGAGTAAGATTAAGTTTCAAATCCAGTGAAAACCGGACCAAGTGAGGAACACACTTTGTAGCAAAAATGTTCACACATTTCTGAATTCACCTAATACCCCAATCTGTCTTCAAAAGAAAGGGGAGGTAAAAAAAGAAAAAAAAAAGAATGCTGGAGAGAAATTATTTCTTCAGTCTCACATATTGGATGGGTTGTTTAATGTACACACACATAACTGGAAATTATCACTTCCCTGTGAATGTGCTCTTTCTAGAATAGGGTAGGAGAAATGTCACCTTGGACTGCCCCATAGCACAGCTCTGCTCCTCAGACTGGCATCGGAAATACGCATAAACCTACAAACTTAGGGAAGCAAGAGCAGCTGGCCAAGTGTTTGACTGCTGGGTGGAGCTGAAAATAACTAATCACGGAGCATCGGTTGCCCATCAGAGACCCCAAGCACCAAGAGGAGGTGGTTTAGGTCAATCTTAGGTGTGTTTGCTCAGTGGCTGCGGTGTTTGGCTGTGTTACTTGCCTTGGCATAATAGACCTAATCTGGAGTGAAAATATTTTATAGAGGATAGAAAATTTCTTTTCTGATATCTAATATGGCCAGCTTTCTGAGCTTTATGAGTCTCCATACTAAAGGCTATGAGTAAAGTCCCTGATCTAACAGAAAAATTACATTATATTTTTGGAAGGGAGCAGGGGACTTGTGGTGTTTCCTGTTAGGACACAGGTTGGGTGTTTGCCGCTAGCCTGACTGCCTCTTCAGCAGCAAGGAGTCCTGCTGAAAAGGGAAGTCAAGCTGTAATGATGTCTATCTTAATAATACATGGCGGATCTCCAAAAGGTCATGAAACAACAGATCCTGACAAACATTCAGGTTTCCTGGAGAGTAATGAAGGTGCTCAATGCTCTTTGCTTTCTTTGGTTATACCCAGCCGCTCTAAGCCTGGTTTATGGGAAGAAAGACTATGATATTACCCTCTTTGGCTATGCCTATGCTAGTAATTTAAAACTGGGTATTCCTCCTGGACTCTGGAACCCAATCCTCCATACTGCTAAATATTTTTAGACCCACTCCTAGTCTAGCTGTGGGCTGGGGCATGAGCACCATCCCAGAGGAGCCCCCGGTGCAGCCAGATTGCTCCCAGTGGGCGGCTAGCATGCCATCATCCTGGTTTTGAAGCTGACAGTTTAATAGTCCAGGCACAGACTTCTGTGTCATTTGGTCTCAGTGCTGGAGAACAGCCACTGACATGTTTATTGATGCAACATACATTTCTTTCTTCTTTGTGAATTTAGGTCATGAACCCCAGGCTATGTAATCCTAGGCCACTCTAGATACCTGATGGGCTCTAAGATTCCTTTCCAGGCAAGAAGAGATTGTAAATTAAGGGAGAGAGAGAGAGACAGAGAGATAGTGTCTTGCACAGAGCTTAGATGGGTGAACACTTTTTGCTATAGAGGGAGCAAAGGGCGAGTACTTTCCTCAAACAGCTAGATCAATTCATCACTGCATTAATATAAATCTGGAATAGGTAAAGATATAGAAGTTTTATATCTAAGATTAAAAAAAAAGTCTGTTCTCCAGAGCCTTAGAAGAGATAATGATGGAGGAAAAAGGGCAGGTAAAGGTGATGAGGCAGCAGGAAGGGTAGGATAATTGGAAGAAGAGAATATAGGAAAGATTTGTCTTGAGTTGTAAATATTCAGGATATTATTTCTGGCTGTGAAAATTACATTGGACTCAACATTGCCAGTTGGTAACCTCTGGATGCCTGTGCTAAATGAATGTTAGCTGTAACATCTTCACTGACTGATGAATGCATGATCCAACAGTTACTTATTTTTATGCTGATTTTAATACCCTAAGATACTAATTGCCAGTATTGGGACACTGTCTCAAGTCTGCCTATATTGAATTTTGTTCTGGTGACTAATTGTTTCCTGTGAGAAATTGCTGTCACCTTGAAATATGTATCTTTGGACTTAACTTTAATACATTCTTCATAAAAGCAGGAATTGGCCTTTGGCATAGTTTAAATTTTGATCCTTTTTGCATTACAATGTGCTGCAATAGATATTTAATCTCATGTGTGTCTCATTGCATCCTGCGACCTTTCTTAGGAGCCTGTCTTCTGCATCATTCTTACTGAGACAGACTTTATTTGCTGACCCATAATAAACTTTTCTCACACAAAGCTTTCACTGCAAGAGAAATTTTATTATAATCACTGATAAATATCAATCTGCTGGGAAAAATAATCACTTTTGGTTTAAAAAGGTTCGGTTTCATTCAGGTTCCTCTTATGAATTCATGATTATTGCCTCATTCTGCCTTCATGGGGGGTTAGCTGCTACCCAAAGCAGACCCTCCTGAGTTTGGGATTAGCCTTGGCCATGTCTTAGGTCTGTGGTGTAGAGAGTCACAATATTCCTCTGCACATTTGTGGCAGGGATGAGTATTGCTCCTTTTTGGACAGAAGTAGAGCTCCAGGGGGAGCTGTGGCAGGGGTATTCTCAGGAGAGCTTGCAGGGGAGCAGGGTTTCAATGCTCTCAGCCTAATGAGACAGGAAAGAAAGCAGAAAAGCCCTTAGATGTTGCTTCAGACTCCTCAATTGCCAATTTAGGCAAGCAGTGCTTTTTTTTTTTCTTTTTTCTTTTTTTTTTTCATTCTCTGCTTTAAAGGTTATGAATGCCAAACATGATAGCTAGAGTGTGTAATTAGACTGATAACTGAGGTCCTGTAGGTAAAGTGGTTCTCATAATCAGTGACAGAGTAATGACTTCATCATGCAAATCTGTTTTCAGGCAGGCAGGATTGGTTCTTACCTATGCTATGGAAACTGGGACTGCAATTAGCCTGTACTGAAAGCTCTGCTAAGAGTGGACTATACAAGATGCAGCTCAGCACTCATTAACAAAGCCCAACAACTGTGGGACAGCCATCATACTGCAAAACTGTCTTGGATGCACTTGTAAAATCATCCATAGACATCCAGGGAGTGAATGCAAAGTAGGTGATCATTACAGAATAAAAATAAGTGCTTAACACTTTCATTGCAAAACTTTGATATTGAACAGATCCTACAAATCTACACCTAGTCCAAAAATGTTATTCTTGGAGACTATTGGTGGTGTAATGTGGCTTGGAAATTATTGCTAGTTTATTTTAGAATATATTTGAGGTTTTAGTGATGATATTTTTAGTTCAAATGAGATAAAACACATAGGTGAATTCCTTTTTATTTATAATAGGTTGCAGTAAAAGTCAGGGCACAAATACTAAAAACAAACCAAAAAACCACGATGAGACTAACAAGTAATATCAAAATAGTGATAATTGAAGTAGTATCTATGCGCTTCAGATAATACGTTAGCTCTCTTAGTCAGATCTTTCCTTTTTACTTCTGCTAGAATGCCAAGCCTATTTTTCATGTTGCCAAATATTAAAAGCTGGGGACTTTTTTTGCCAAATGTCCAAAGGACAGAAGAGAAGCCAAAAGGCTGACTATATAGGTATAAGAGATGTAAATAAATAAATAATAATAAAAATCCTGAGTGAAAGGCAATTTAAATTTTGCACTGTCAGAATTGTATCAAATAGAGTGGATTTAGAATGGCAAATAGTGGGATTGAACCAAAGCAGGAAGTTCTGTAATGCATTATTGTTTTAATATTGCCTGCTTGGGAGAATCTTTGCCTTGGTTCATTAAAATTTATCAAAGCTTTTATTATTTTAAAAGTCAACTACAGATTTTTACAGCATAAGTGTGCTCTTAATTCCATTTTATTGAACTAAAATGATACTTATTGTACTTGTAACATGCAGTGAGAAGCTGATACTAACACTTCAGAAAAAGATTAATGGTATCCTGTTTCTAAATTAATGACAGCTTTACAGTGTAAAGTTCTCATTAGAAGAGACTAACTCTCATGTTTCATAAGTACATGCCACATAAAGGAGGATTTAAGGTTCCTTTTCTACCGATGTTGTACTTCTTACAAACTATGTCCTGACTGAGGAAAGGTCATGGGCTATGAAGATGACTAAATTCCTCTGCAAAACAGTAGTGGCCAGGAGGAAAATGACTTCTGCCTGTCAAATTCTAACTACCTAAGCTAGAATTTATCCAGGGTGCAGAGGATAAATTCTTTCTTGCAAAAAGCCGAGGTGGTGGGATTGAGTCTTGTTGGCAAATGAATAAGCAAAATAAATCTAACAGAAATAACTCTTCTTGACCATAGCTTTCAAAGGCTCACCAGCAGATGGGTTGGGAGAAGGAGGAGAAAAAATAAGGATGCAAACAGAAGTGATAATGAGCCTAGTGAGGGATGTGGACTTTGGGATGAAAGGAGAAGGCATTTTTCACCTTCAGTGGGTACAAAATCTAATCTAATCAGAAAATGTAACCAATATTGGTGTGTAAGTCAGATTCTTCAAGGTCTGAACTTCCTTTACTGATACTTGAAAATAAAGCAAGCAGAAGAGGAGGTCAGGTTTTGCTTCTCAGGTCTCTCCAAAGAAGAGGAGAAACAAGCTATAGACCTCTCTGCATGTTGTTCTTTCTGTGGGAGCCAAAAACTCTTTAAAAATAACCAAAATATTTTGTTCACCTTGAACTAGAACACTTGAAATACTCCCTTGAGGAAAATATCCTTTATTTGAAGATAATATTCAAACCCAAAATATTCCTTCATAGAGAAAATAATTTGATAAATGATAAATAATCAAATGATATATAAAAATGGAACAGCATATTCTAAGCTATATGTATTTAAAAGAAATTTTAGGAGTTAAGCTTCATAAAGCACTAGAAAAATATAGAGATATAATTTACAAGTTAAGCTATTAACATCCAAGAGGGATAAAATATGTTATGCTGGTCTCAAGTATTATCCTTAATATGATTGTTCATCACTTAGTAAATGGTGACGTCTGTAGTTTTGGCAGCACAGTACTTCATTCCTTAGGGAAGGGAAAGCATTGCTTCTTTCTAGTCAGAAAAACTAGCTCTATATAAACGGCAGGTAGGACAATTTTCACTTCTTGAAACAGCTTTACTGGATGATCCAGGGTTTATATGTGAACATCTGCATATTTTTACTATATCTGGGAAGTCTGGTATAGCATTGTCTTCCATTTGTCTTCAACCATGGTCTAGATGCCTGCATCTAATCTTTAGCGAAGTATGGGTTTAGCCAAGCTACCTACAGTTGTACTATCATTATTCTAAAAGCCTGCTGGCATATGTTGTCTAACAAGGCTCCTATGAAATAATAAGGACAAAAGCCTGATTCTGATCCATATTTGGGATCACTAAATTACAGAATGACACCAATGAAGCATAGGGTTTTCTAGCATTTGTTCAAGTAGAAATAAGAATTTTAGCTGTACTGAAAAACTGGCACTAGTCATTAGGATATAAAAATATGGAAAGATTGATAAGGCAGGCTTTTAAATAGTAGTGAAACTTTGAAAATGACATTGTGAGCATCTGGAATCACAAAGAGCAGCATGTCTTTGGCACTAGCTCTGTGGTGGCCACCTCACGCACATGTGCTATCAAGAAATGAACAGCTCTTCCTTCACATCCCAAGTAAAAATATCTAAGATGAGGATTTTGCCAGAGAAGGTCTGTGACCAACAGCCAGCTCAGCAGCCTGGGACAGCTGAACAGCACAACATGATTCACTCAGAGTAACGACAGGGAAAAATACTACTTTTATGACTCTTTGACCCAGTTCAAAGCTGAAGAAGAAATTGAACTTTTCTGTTGGCACTTCTCTGCCAGTGAGCTTGTATTTCATTTTCCTTTGAGCCCTTAAACAGCTCTATACTGCATCTGTCTCTGCTCCTAATCAATCATGTTAGGCCTTTTTCTGCTCAGCAAGGTCTATCACTCACTTGTGACATACAGAGAAATGCTTTCTCAGATGCAGTCTCCTGGGTTTCCTCTCCTGTTCCTCTCAGTCCCACTCTTCTCTGGAGTCGTCTGGCAGGCAGCCCATTTCGTTGTATGAAGACTGTTGATGTCTGGTGAACTCTTTAAAACAGTTTCTTTTATTTCCTGAAATGTGGCTGGATAAACAAAGTATTTTTAATGTCTCTCTTTTTTCTTCTTTTTTCTTTCTGTAAATAATTCAAGAGTATTTTATGACCTTTTTAATAGTGTGTTTTGATACACCAGCTTCAGGATGCCGCATCAATAAATATTGAGTTGCCTCTGGTTCCTTCTTTTGCTGTCTATTTAGTACAACTGATGCCACATGCCCGTCAACTGCATAACTAGTGGCAATGGCTGATACTCTAATTCAGATGAAATAATATGTTTAATTAGTGTTATCACAACCTTTGACAAGTATAGCCTGCTTTAATTACATCCTATATTTATTATTCTGTAACTGTTCTAATGAACAGTTTCATTTCACACTCCAGAAAGTCTTTTTTTTTTTTGCTTTTATCTCTCTTACTCAGGAGTCATCTGAAAACTTAGCATGTCACCAAGGGTCTTGTGCTCTCCTGAGTTGTCTGTGTTCTTTCCCAGTGACAAGATATAAGTGGGACCCTCCAAATTGTTGTCCAGCCTCTGTTCAAGCAGGGAACCCTGGCTGAACTACACCTTCTACATCCTAGCAGGCACAACTAGTTTATAAGCTACAGGACACAAGAAACTAAGGGTGCTGTCAGTAGCTTCAGAGTAATGGAGCTGTCAAATGCAACTGGGCTGGGGAGCAGCACTGTGCACAGTGTTTTCCAGCCCTATGCACAGAAATGGGCAGGAGTCAGGGCCGAGGCTCCCAGCCAGGCTGACGGCACGGGGCAGCTGGTACTGGGGTTCCATCACTGCCACAGACAGACGGTTTGGTGGTGCATGAGCAGAAATTTATAAGTTCCCTGCTTAAATGCTTTTTTCCCGTTTAATCAGTCGTGTGTGAAGCGATTCAGTTTAACCTTGGGAAGATGCTTTGTTTTATTCATTCACAACTCCCAGAAGTGGAGGATGTATAGTTACAGTGAAATTAAATTATAGTGTCCAGCAAGCATCTCCTTCCCTGAGACATGGTGGGTTTTTTTGCAGTCTAGAATCAGTGGTAAAAACAAAATCTTATAACTAGCCATTGGTTAACTTGGGAAAAAAAGTATTACTCCTAATGTCCTGTCTTACTTATTTGGAGAACTTGATTAAATAATAAAAAGAAAAGTTGCAGTTAAGCTTACAGGATTTTCACCCATGTTATCCTCTACTCTCTTCCACTTTCTCCATGAAAACTGAATTTTTAACATGAAGCTGCAGCTGGGGCATAAAAGCATCATGTGTACCACCATGTCTGCAGAGCCGCCTTCTAAAGACAAATCTAGAAAAGTAAGATATGGTGGTTCCTACCTCTTCAAACACTGAGTCTTTGGGGAAAAAATCAGATCTAGAAGTAAAGTACAGAGGTATCACAGTACACAGATGAATGAAAGAAGGCAGGTATCAAAGTAGTGTTTAATGAGGAGAGATCCTTCTTTCTCAACTATTTCTTTAACATCCTCTCACCACCATCCTGACAATTCCTCCCTCTACCAGTGCCTACACCCTGACTCAAGGTCTCAAGGCAACCTGACAGGCTCTTGCTTCTAACCCAGGCTGGTTCTTGCTCTTATGGAGAAACTGCCGGGCTGCAGGGACTAAATGAGAGAGCAGTCCAAAATGGCCTTTTCTGCTTTAAATTTACCCCTCAAAATATGTCATTGGGGTGGGAGGGAGGGGGAAGGGACTCTCTACTATCCATCTTGTACTTCTGACTTATTTCTCTTTATATATATTTAAATTTTTATAGGTATACAATTTTTGTTTGAGCAGCAATCCTTTAACTATGCATTTGCAAAGCATGTTATGGGTGCTCCCATAATGTTATAAATAACTGCCCAATACTTCTGCTATGCAGAAGATGCATAGGACATAAATTAGGTTCCATTTTTTCTTTGCCTTTAATTTAATGTAGGTTTCAATGACAGCAAAGAGAGACAAATCAGTCAAAGCCAATAGTTAAAACTGACAATTTGCATTCTGGTCGCTAGCCTCAAAGATGTGATGTACATTTAAATAATTAGATCGTCTGAGTGTTTGGTCACATTCTATACTGTTGTCTCTTAATTTACAGCAGTCTTCTGTAAAAATGTAAACTACTATGGGATGCTGATCTGCAATTCTGACTCTGCTATTTACAGAGTAGTTTATTCAAATCCAATAGGATTTTTATCTTAACTAATGCAGTAATAGTAGTAAGAAAAGCAGGGTAGAAGCTGTTATGCTGTAGCCCAACTACATATTTATATGAAAGTTGTATATAGAGATGGTTGAAAATAGTTTTAACAGAAAATGATGTATTGACTAAAATCTAATTTTTCTCTTTCTTCTAAATCTCTTACTTCTACTAAAAAAAGATCTGAATATCCAGAAACATCTTGATTCTTTAATGTTGCCCTTGATTCTCCTGCAAATTGTAGTCTGATGCATTTGCTCACTGTTTAATTCAAGAGGCAAAGATGAGAGGAGTTTAGGCACACCCAACAATCTAGTTTACATACATTTACATATAGTTTTTTAGAGAAAGCTTGTTTCTTACTGTACAAAGTGTTTAGAAAAAAACTTCTTTAAACATGTGATTTATATTACTGTTCTTAATCATTAATACTAGCCTGTAGCACAGATATTTAGGATAGTTTCAGGCTTCCCCATGTAGAACTATAAAGAGGGGAAATATGAAGTCATTGTAAATTTTCCGGAATGCTTGCAGAGGAGAAATTTTGTTTTAATATTCTCTTGCTGTCAAATGGACCTGATTTAGGCCTACAAAATATGGCAGCCTTCTCCAAAATGGTCAGCTGACTTTGTATGAACAGTGTCTCCCACTTTAAAATGTTATTTCAGTTTTGTGTGATGGAAAGCACTGACATATTTTGATGAAACACACACATGCAGAATACCTCCTATTTTCAGCTGTCTTTCTGGAGCATCAGGGGCTGTGAGTATATCTCCTAAAATAGCTCCAAAAGTAATTAAACATGAGGTGTTTCATCTGTGTCTCATTGGCACAAGCCAGAGCGATTGCTGCTTTTTCTAAGAGAACTTTGAAGCAGCAGAACCTTCAAAATACAAAAATTGGGGTCAGACATCTGCAGGCCAGTTGTGACGTTTTATGACAAGCTGGGCAAAAGTGCCCAATTCAACTATTCATCATGTTCATTTGTAAAATACTTAGCAGTAGCTGGGGAGAGCTGCCTGAACAGCCTTTGACTTGATAAGACCCTATTCTTGGTGGTACACAGAAGATGGTCAGATAATGAAAGTTGTGTGCTCCACCCCCCTCCCCAAGCACTCCCAGCCTCACCCTGAGTCCTTCTAGGGGTAGCCTCATGGATGTCTATGAAGGCTCAAGCAAATGACTGCAGTATATCTTACAGACAGCAAGCCTAGATACATACCCACCCTGCTCCTTCAAACTGGTAATGTCCTATGCATAAGAAAAGGGATTTTGTTCCTTATGCCCCTTTCTGCATATAGGAGAGATCACGTCACAAATGTTAGAAAACTCTGCGCAACTTAAAAACCAAAACCACTAAATAGCACAAGGATGTATACTCTGAAGGGAGTTCGAGTGGTGGAAGAAGGACTTGCTTGTTTCCTTTGGGGTTTTTAGGAAACCAAACACTGGAAACAACTGCAGTAGAAGAATAGACAAACTCATGTCCAGGACTCTTGAGACAAGTGGTCCCAGTGACAGGTTTAATTGGGATGCATGTTACAAACTTCCATTGAATAAGTAACAGTGGCTGGAGTAAGTGGTTGCTGTTATTACTTGCCTTTAAGGAAAAATACAAGGCAAAACCTGATTTATTTAAATTCTGCCTTTGGCAATTAAAAGGTCCACTCTGTGCAAGAAAGGTTTGCTTTGGCAAACCTGTTATTTCTGTTAACATTTTAGGAAAGCAAAGCATTGGCTGCTGAAATTTTTGTGGCACTTGTAAAGACTGAGGATGGATGTACGAATGAGGTAGCTATGCAAAAAAGAAAACTCTGAAAGTAGGTTTGATGTGTAAAGATGTGATGAGAGTAAAAAGAATTACAGATTGTTATGGGTTTGTGTGATGCGGTTTTCTTTGGTAGTGGGGGAGGGGGCTGCAGAGGTGGCTCCTTTAAGAAGCTGCTAGAAGCTCCCCCAGCTCCAAAAACTTGGACCCACCTTTGGCCCAGACAGGGAGTGACGGTGGTAGCGCCTCTGGGAGAACAGATTTAAGAAGGGGAACCGGCAGTGTGGGGGTGGGAGCGTGAGAGGAACACCTCTGCCGATACTGAGGACAGTGAAGAAGGAGGGGGAGGAGGGG
>VYZV01031543.1:11075-45267 GCA_013401275.1 Pandion haliaetus | reverse complement strand
GCTGGAGCAGTCTGTGCCTGAAGGACTATAGCCCATGGAAGGGACCCACACTGGAGCAGTTTGTGAAGAACTGCAGCCCGTGGGAAGGTCTCAAGTTGGAGAAGTTCATGGAGGACTGTCTCCCATGGGAGGGACCCCACGCTGGAGCAGGGGACGAGTGTGAGGAGTCCTCCCCCTGAGGAGGAAGGAGCAGCAGAGACAATGTGTGATGAACTGACCCCAACCGCCATTCCCCATCCCCCTGCGCCACCGGGGGAGTAGGTAGAGAATCCAGGAGTGAAGTTGTGCCTGGGAAGAAGGGAAGGGTGGAGGGAAGGTGTTGTGAGATTTGATTTTACTTCTCATTACCCTACTCTGGTTGATTGGTAATAAATTAAGTTCATTTTTCCCCAAGTTGAGTCTGTTTTGCCCATGACGGTAATTGGTTAAGTGATCTCTCCCTGTCCTTATTTCGGCCCGGGAGCCCTTTGTTATATTTTCTCTCCCCTGTCCAGCTGAAGGGGGGAGTGATAGAATGGGTTTGGTGGGCACCTGCCATCCAGCCAGGGTTAACCCATCACATCAGGTCACTGCTCAGTGATTAAGTCAGAGATGATTCACAGGAAAGCAATTTGGGTGGACATGATTTGGTGCAGAGCCAAAATGGAAGGGAGATGCTTTGGCACCCAGTAGCACAATGTCAATCTCTACCAGCAGAGCCCTGGTTTGGGGATCTCAGGACCCATGTTAGTAGGGAAAGAAAGGGAGATGATTTGGACTCTGCAGGTGGGGTGTATAAGACCAGCTGGGCAGTGTCACAGTCCAGACTGCTCTCCTGGCTACTGGAGTTTTTTTCAGAAGTGAAACAGGGGTCATCTGGTCTTTTCTAATGATGGTGGTGCAAGTGCCATTCGTTCTTACCCTCTATGTAATAAGCTGGTAGGTAAAGCCAAAGAAATGTCAGATTGTTTTCCTCATAAATATCCATTTGAAACAGGCTTCCATCACAAACCAGTGACTGATTGCTCCTCCACTGGGAAGCCAGACTGCAAAAATCTCTGACCTGGAGATCTGCCCCTGCGTAGCAGAAGAGCTGTGCTCATGTTAAAATGGGATGCTGTTGACAAAAAACAGAACAGTGACAGAAGGCCAGTGTTTGCCTTGCCCATGATTACAAAGCAACCTCTTCCTTTCCTCCTTTTCATTTCTGTTTTGCAGAGCAGCCCATACCTACAGCTTGCAGTAAAATTTACTTTCCTGAGGCAGAACCAGAAAGCAGAATGGTATGCTGACACTCTCAATAGGATGTGCAGGATGCTCTGCACTCATCGTTTCCTCCTTGCTACAAGTCTGTGAGGCTGTTAATATTGTTATCATTACAGAAGATAGGAGAGATGACAGAGAGATTTATCCCACTGGTCTAATGCTCAGGGGTGTATATAGGTGGCTGTATTTACACACGGGTGGATATAAAACATTTCCTGATTATTTAGATGCCTATTTAAAGATGTGGCCTAAGAAATACAGAAAAATGTGAGATTAAGAAAGAAATGTCGATTTTGTCCTTGTGTTGTGGTTTAACCCCAGCCAGCAACTAAGCAACTAAGCATCATGCAGCCTCTCACTCACTTCCCCCCCACACCTAGTGGGATGGGGGAGAAAATCAGGAAAAGAAGTAAAACTCATGGGTTGAGATAAGAACGGTTTAATATAACAGAAAAGAAGAAACTAATGATGATGACAACACTAATAAAATGACAACAGTAATAATAAAAGGATTGGAATATACAAGTGATGCACAAAGCAATTGCTCACCACCTGCTGACTGACGCGCTCATTAGTCCCCGAGCGGTGATCCCCCCCGGTTTCTAAAACATCACATGGTATGGAATACTCCATTGGCCACTTTGGGTCAGCTGCCCTCACTGTGTTCCCTCCCAACTTCTTGTACCCCTCCAGCTTTCTTGCTGGCTGGGCATCAGAAGCCGAAAAGCCTTGACTTTAGACTAAACATTACTTAGCAACAACTGAAAACATCAATGTGTTATCAACATTCTTCTCATACCTAGCTCAAAAATATAGCACTGTACGAGCTACTGGGAAGACAATTAACTCTATCCCAGCTGAAACCAGGACACCTTGTCAGTCTTGTAGTTAGGCTATTACCCAACTTCATTCTCAGAATTCCAGGTTTCTTGACTGCTTCCACTGTATTTCTGAATCTGTACTCAAGACCAGAGTTAACACATGCGTTAACAAAGGATGATTTCTGCAGCTATTTGCCTGTTTCTGTCAGAGGATAAATTTACAGCTTCAGTCTACATATTTGTATGCTAAAAGTATCTTTCCACTCTCATGTACTCTAGTGTGTAAAGTGCTGTCACTCTCTTTTAGAAGCTTTGGTTAATGTGTAAAACAAAGCGTTATTTCTTTCTTGGTCCCAGTCCCAACCCAAAATGTTTTTCAGTCTCATACTAGATTATTAAAGGAATATATTGTTTCCATTGCCCCATCCAATTTAGCTACTGCTGCCAGCCTTAGCACTAAGAGTCAGATCCACTGTGATTATTACTTCAAATTAAGACAAATACGACTTGGGGGGAGAGTTTATAATGATTTTCTCTTAGTGTGCAGTAAGATAAATTTGCTGTTATTGGACCTGGCTGAAATTTTTCCAGGAAAATGAGGAAAACCTCAATTAAAGTGAATCAAATGTTCTGAAGACATGTGTCAATTAAAAGAAAATTTTATTGGAAACCTGCCCCCTTCTCGTCTTGTCTAGAGGACTGTTAGACAGCCAGACTCTAGACTCCTTTGGTAGTCGGTTGTGAACAAAGAGCTCCCAGGCTGGCTTTCCACCTCCTTCCCCCATATGCAGACTGGTGGATTGCCTGAGCCAAGTGATCTACACCCACCTCAGTGTCCGGACTGCCCAGCATTGAAGCTGTTACATCAGCAGGCTGGTGCCTTTCCTGTATCCTATGCGAAGAAGCTCCATAGCAGCATGGAAGCTCAGAAGCTCCTGCTGCAAGTTTTCTTCAGGAAATATCCAAAGATAATACTTGGGTTACTATCCCCAGATATCCCCAGAAACACATTCCACCTCTCCCCTTGTATCCTGACATACAACAACAACAATAATAATGATAATAATAATGATAGTAGTAGTAGTAGTAATAATAATAATAATAATTTTAAGTGACAAATCTCTTGTAATCTGGCTGTGGTGGTATTTCTACCAGCTTTTGTAGTGCTTGGGCACAGGGTTAAAAAGAAAAAAAGAAAAAGTATAAACCCCTGGGATTTCCATGGATGTTTTGAGCATCAGTGAACCAAATTTTGAAGCACTGTTGCTTAAATTTCCTTCCTCCTCCTATTTTATTTATAAAGAAACAGGTTGAGAGAGATTCAGGGTGAGATCAGGACATATGCATGTTGAGGCAGGAGAGGTCAGGAAAGGAAGCACCACTTCATCCTGTCTTACTGAGCCACTGGAAAAAACAACTGCTCAGCCATTAGCTCAGCAATACAGGGAAAGGACTGTAGTTCTTCAGCTGTAGATTTGGACATCCATGACAATTGCATCCAACTACTTCCCTGTGTCATCTTCTTGACCAATAACACAACCTATTTCTGGCAGGAGGCCTGTAGTGGTGCAGGACATGCAGCCAGGGTAGTCTTCCTGACAGACACCTGTAAGTCCATTGATAGGTACTGTATACAATTAATATCTGCTGTATTTTGTTGTATGCTTAATATATAAATAGTGATTCAAGAAGCCCTACATGTGGAAGTTGGGAAGTAGTGCATGCAAGGAAGTATGTTGCTTTCAGTATTACTCCTTCATATCTGCTCCTGTTCTCATCAGGAGACAAGATGCCTGATGACATAGGCTCTGGGTGCAGCCCTGAATTTAATGATCCCTTCTTAGTGCAATGTTGCTTTCGAAGGTGATCTTTGCTGTCATTGGGGTCTCTCCCTTGTTCCTGACAGTTTGATGTGCTCCTCCTCTCTGCACCTCTGTTAAGCTAAGCACCGTTACCACAAATAATATCACTCTGCTATATTAAAATTAAAAAAAGAAGAGTAAACTTTGAAGGCTTGACAGACAATTTTGCAGAATAAATTTAAATGTCTGGGATGAGATAGAATGACAGTAGTTGACAACTGAAGTTCCCTCTTTGTGATTGCTCTGAGTCAACTTGATAAACTCAACTGTAAACTAGGAAGGCAAGAGTTATCTCAGTTTTATAACAAATCTTAACATTTATTGTGACTATAATTGGAATTGGGAAAACAAGATGCTGAATCTGAGTGGCAATAAGATTTGATTATTCATATTCTGAAATAAAATTCTGCCATGACAAAAATATTGCTCTTTGGTGCCAATTAGAATGAATAAAGAACAGTGAATCATTGATGATATTTCCCAGAAAATTTAAACAAAGAGAAAACAGGCAGAATTAAAGTTAGTTACTGTTTTCACATGATGCGATTATAAAATCCCATTCTTGGGTAGACAGTCCCGAAGAAACACATCCTCTCTGACAGGTATATTTGTACAAGGTGCTCTGCCTGGAGGATGATGTGAGGAAGACCTAACCTAGCACTGACTGCCATTCTCCCAGATGCTCTCCTAAGACTTGGACTGCCAAACAGTGCACTGTTTTACTCAGAGTTTTGGCTAATCCATGGCACTGAACTTGGATAAAGTAATGCAGTAAAAGTTTTTTTTTTCCTTTTTCTCTTTAGAGATATAGTCTTCCTCAGGATCTGAGGACTGTATCAAACCTCTTCTATTTCTGCTGAGAGCATGGAAGAACTTTCCTAACATAGTGCTCACAGTGCTGTGCACTTCACAAAACAAAAAGACCCGAAACATCTGCCAAGGGAAGATGTTCCACTTCACATATTAAGAAAAGGAGGGGACATGAACATGTGGCAGATACACAAAATAAAAACAGAAGCCCCTCAGTTCCTAAGGCAACAAGTATGGCACAAGAACTGCCATGAAATGGAACACTGAGAATCTTGGGGTTTGGCTATCTGACTGCTTGTATTCAAATTAATTTAGTTTAAAAGGCTGCCAGCTGAGAAATAACCATAGATATGTCCTAGCCTCCATCCTTACAGTGACATGAGCCAATGCAAGTTACTTCGTGACCAGCTGTGTGTCTGATCACTACAGTATGTGTGCAAACTCAACTGCTTATCATTATATGGGAGTAAGATGTGTTAAATAGAGATTTTTGAGCAACTTTTCTTCCTTTAGGTTTCACTGATATACTGGTAATAATGTAGAGATAGCGATACAAAAAGATTAAAAAAAAAGCACAGGGAAAGTGCATATAGTTATTTAATTTTACTTTTTCCTGTATTTATAACTACCTTAAAGAATCTCCTTCTTATTTCAGGTTCTCTAACCTAAAGGGCTCTTCACTCTTTCTGTGTCTCCTTGCAGAAAAACTTGTTAAAGAAGGTGCCATTCACATGAAATGGAACATTAACCAAAAGCTTCTTCAGAAGGGGTTGAGGAAGAGAGAGAAAATTAGGAAAGTTTTAATTATTTGCCTTTTTGTTGGATTATGCATCACAACATAGTGCATTTGCAACTTAATACGTTTCCTCTTTTTTTAATGTGAATAGATGAAAGTCTGTTTTCCTGGAGCTAAATATAAAATCAATTAAGTGATCAGAAGCAAGATATGCACCACAGTTAAAGGAAGGAACTCAGCACTCGTAAGACCAGCATAAGTCAGAAATGCTATTTTATATTTACCTTTGCTGATCAAGCAAAAAATGTTCACTCTCAGTCATATTTATCAACCCTTTTGTAGCAGTCAAAATGTACATGTGAGTGTGATGCACTGATCATATTAGGGACTTCCCAAAACAGAAAAGACAAGCTCTAGAGGACTTGAATTCTTCCCAGCTAACTTCGGACATCAGCCTTGTCCCCTTGGGCTACCTCTGTAATCAGTTGGAAAAAGAGGGAATCTCTAGAGAGTAGTTAGCACGCGTATGATCAGGACTGTCTGCTTACTACACAGTGATCCTAGAGAAACTACTTTTCTAACACAAAGCACGTTAATAGTGTTCCTGAAGGTAGTTTGGGCAAAACTAGGTCTAAGAAACTCAATTCTAGTAAGTTGTTGAGTTCTTCCCCAGTTGGATTTATGAATAATGTTCTAGAAAGCAAACAAACCCCTCTTTATTTCTGTTTTCCAAGGTTTCTCTTAGGTTTGGTGTATGGGTGAAAACCAACAGTAAAAATAAAAGGTTGTTTCATATATGCTCTTGCTGCTTGGGGAATCACTTAAATCACACTGTTATCTTACGTTCCTTGCAGAAGAATTGATTATAAGGAAATTTTTTTGGGGGAAATATTAGCTTTAAGTTGAAACTGAAAACAGTTTTCTGTCCTCAGTTAAAATAACAGAGAGGCAATACGCTTCATTTGCTCTGCACTACATCCTTCACATTACAGTTCAGATTTTTGCTTCGTCTTTTAGGCATGGAAAGCTTGCAAAATAACTTGTATGCCAGTTAAGAAGGTAAGCCTGAAATAAGCTAGTAAAGATTCAACAGTGAGCAGTGTTTTGGTCCAACTTGTTTAATTTATTTTAACATTTTAGAAATGTTCACAATTAAAAAGTTGAGTACGTCATACTAAGAGAAATGTCTGGTTTCACTGCAAATGTTAGTAGGCATCTACATGTGACTGAAAGCATTATCCTTCAGCACCACAATTTTAAATTCACTAGTTTATTTACAGAAAATAAGAGCAGCTGCTTGGGTGAAACCTTTTGAGTGGCTGGTTTTATTCACCATGTGTAGTATTGGAGTGGAGGAGATTCTGCAGGAAACTGGCTGAAAAGTGTTTGGATATTTCTAACAAAACCAAATGAAGATGAACAATTCATTGCAGTAGCAGAGAGACGTTTTAGTCTACAGTGAAGTCAGGCAGAGGGAAGTGTGTATTCGGAAATATGTCCAATTCCCGTGAGACAGCTATCTACAGAAGGTGTACATGTGCAAGGTAAGCTTGACCTGCTTTTTCTAGGTCACATACAAGGAAAATCTATAGCTCAGAAATGTGTAGCTCAGAGGAAAAACTTGGTTCATACCTAAGTAAATAAAAAAGCACTATTTTAAGCCTCTCAAGCCATGCAGAGTGCCTCATGCACACAGATACATGTACACAATCACTGCAGTGTCTAAGGTTACATACAGCAAAGCCTTATGCCTATTCTTAACTCCAAAATGTGTTCGTTTTTCATTCAGTGAAGTTTTTCATGTGCCGAAAGTTAAATTTTGTTATGATTGAAGCTTAATGGTGAGTGCTGCAACTTTGATGTTTCTTTGCTTCATAAACCTGAAAAAAAGACTCTTATAAATTGTCTCTAAAAGAGAACTGTGTTTGAAGTTAAAAATAGAGAGGGTTTGGAAATAATTTGTTGTAATCTATAGCAATTTTGACTGCTGCACTTTGGGTTCCACCAAAGTATGAATCCAGACCTGCAACAGCTTTTTTCCAATAGCTGCTGTTACCCCAGCAAAACTTTATTGTTAAATACTATGAATTTTTGGGTTATTTAGTCTGGTTGAAATCCTTGTTTAGTAATTAGTGCTTATCTCTATTTAGAAATGTTGGTAACTATTTTTTTTTTTTTTTAAATCTTCCACTAAATGAAGTATTGTGAACCTCAAATAATGAGGTTGTGAGAAAGAGGGAAGGGAAACGGAGAAAATTCTCCATGAGACAAACATCTGCTCGAACTCTGTTCTTCAATACTCCTTTTATTGTATGTAGTCCCAGTTTAGAGAGCCAATCAGTTAGCTGCTATATAAAAAGATCACAGAATCACAGAATTGTTTGGTTTGGAAGTAACCTCTTGAGTTCATCTAGTCCAAGCCCCCAGCTCAAGCAGTCACCTAAGGCAGGTTTCCCAGCTGGGATTTTAGTATCTCCCCAAATGAACACTCCACAGCCTCTCTGGGAAACCTGTTAAAATTTTTGACAACCCTCACATTGAAGAAATATTTACTTGTGTTCAGATGGAATTAATGTGTTTTAATTTGTGCCCATTGCCTCCTGTCACTGGGCACCACTGAGACGAGTCTGTTTCCCTCTTCTTCATTTCTGCCCATCAGGTATTTATACACATTGATGAGACACCATATGAAAAATGCTCCAGTTCTTTAATCGTCTTTGTGGCCCTGCACTGGACTCTTTCTTGACTGGGAAGCCCAGAACTGGATGCAGTACTTCAGATATGGCCTCACCAGTGCTGAGAAGAGAGGAAGGATCACCTCACTGGACCTGCTGGCAACACTCCTCCTAATGCAACTTAGGATGCTG
Organism: Pandion haliaetus; assembly: GCA_013401275.1. Classification (NCBI taxonomy): domain Eukaryota; kingdom Metazoa; phylum Chordata; class Aves; order Accipitriformes; family Pandionidae; genus Pandion; species Pandion haliaetus. The sequence goes on along the minus strand of VYZV01031543.1, from coordinate 36,926 downwards.
TTGGCCTATTTCACTGCAAGGGCACATTGCTGGCTTTTGGCCAACTTGGTGTTCATCAGGAACCCAAGATCCTTTTCTGCAAAGGTGCTTTCGAGTCAGCCAGCCCCAGCATGTACTGGTGCATAGGGTTGTTCCTCCTCAGGTGCACATTTCACCTTGTTGAACTTCAGGAGATTCCCCTTCATAAATCTGTGCTGACTACTCCCAATTACAATCTTGTCCTTCGTGTGTTTGGAAATGATTTCCAGGATTAGTTGCTTCATCACCTTCCTAGGGATTGAGGTGAAGCTGACCAGCCTGTAGTTCCCCACATCTTCCTTCTTGCCCTTTTTGAGGATAGGAGGGACATTTGCTTTTCTCCAGTCTTCAGCCACCTCTTCCAACTGCCATGACCAAAGAAATGAAATCAACCAGCTCCCTCAGCATTCATGGGTGTAATCCATCAGGCCCTATGGATTTAGGTATGTCCAGTTAATTTAAGTGCTCCCTAACCTCATCCTCCTCCACCTAGGGTCTTTCTTGCTCCAGGTTGTCCTTGCCCTTCACATTCCTTGCCAGACTCAACTCCAGGTCAGCCTTGGCTTTGCTAACCGTATCCCTGCAAGATTGGACAGCAGCCCTGTGCTCCTCCTGTGTCACCTGCCCCCACTTCCACCTCTTGTATACATCTTTTTTCTGTTTGAGTTCAGTTAGGATCTTCTTGCTCATCCATGCTGGCTTCCTACTGCCTTTGCTTGACTTTCTACTCATCGGGATGGACCATAATTTACAAATATAAGAAGTTATGCAAACTGAAGACTGAGCTCTGGACTTGAATCTCAAATTCGGTCTGTGTTTTCAGTCCATTATAGCCAATAAGCTTTTTCCTTGTCCACATCTTTCCCAAGAACTTACTTTTCTTAGTGAGCTGTTTCTTGTATTGGTGGTGGGGCACTTGTTTGTGTCAGTATTTTCCCTGAGTTCTTCACATATGCTGTCTGTTGCTTGCTTTAATTGGATGTGTTCAAGACAAGCAGGGGACAAGAGAGACTAGCTGACACTATAAAAATAATTGCTACTACTGTAGTGCCATGTGCATATGAAGTGATATAAATTGGCAGTGATAGTAACACAAAATGATAATGAAGAACTTGACGAACATTCGCCAAGTCACAGCACATCTCCAACACAGCTGAATGGATTTTAGAGGCTGCATTCAGATGAGAATATCAGCAAATCCCAAGTGCCTTCTATATATGCTCTTATTCACTCAACCAGAGTAGAGCTCTCATGTAATTGTGATGTACCTACTGTAAAGAAGGCTATACATAGAACAGGAGATAGTGGACACTTTTCTTTAATCCCCTCAACAAAATATATACGAAAAATAAAACACTTGGAAAAAAAATTGATGAAGAGTGAACCTGACTTTGGACTCAGAGAGTAAAGCTGAGTGAACTTGGTGAAAGCTGCCGTGCTTTTTGTGATAGCAGAACAATTAAAATGAGCTTTGACAATATTGCATCCAAGTCTGCTAAAAATCTTAAATAGACTGAGACATGAGTCTATTTTGCATTCATTTGCAAGTTTTACTTTATCATTGGTCTAATAATATTTGAGAAAACACAGACTTTATCATGAGACTGTGCCATTAAGTCTACAAGTATAGGAGCAAATGAGCCAGAAAAGTAATTAATTTTCTCCGAAAAACAAATTATCAGAAAGCACTTTTAGAGGTGGACCACTTGGAAAAATGGATCACAGTATATGGGAATAAAAATGTTGTCAGAGTTATAGTGATTGCTAGTAATGTGGCTGTGTGGTAGTTTTTCTACTTTCAATCATTCATAGTACACCAAAAATTCATCTTAGTTGTTCAAAATTTTCTAAGCTTTAAGCAAATGCTTGTGAAGGTTTCAACTAATGTCACTTGTTGTCTCAAAAGTTACCTCCTGCAGTAGGCTTTCTTGGAATAAGTTCATCCAAGCCTTGTCTACAAAATTTGGAGAAGCATCATTGTTCCTGGGTTAGAGAGCAGAGCTGGGACATGATGCTGCTGAGCTGAGGAAGGGAACTAATTGCAATCTTCTACTACCCAAGGGTGTGGTGGTGATGATATAAAGATGGCAATATCTACAGATGGAGAAAAACTCTTAAAAAGAGATGTACACTGAAAGGAAAAGTGACATGGTGCAGCAAGAGAAATCCCAACTGGATATAAGCAAAAAGTCTCTTCAAAACTCAGTGAATGGCTGGAACATGCTTCTTGGAGAGACTGTGGAATTTCCAACCTTGGAGATTTTCAGAACTGCCCTGGACAAGGCTCTGGGAAACCTGACATAATTTTGAAATTAGCCCTGCTTTAAGCAGGAAGTTGGATTTGTTGACCTCCAGAGTGTTCTTCCAGCTAAAATTATTCTATGCACCTCTCTTAATGTTCAGTGAACACCACTTAATCACAATGTAAAATGTGTGTATCTCACACGACTGTAGGCCATATGCTAACCCTGGGTCTAAGCTCTTCACCCCCAGCCTAGAGGAACAGAAAACAGTCTAAACAGTAAGAACTCTTTCTAATTTAGTAGATGACCACCGACATTTAATCCCATGGTTTCTCTACCATACCAGAGAAGCCACCATGATTAAAGACAAGCAAAATATCCACAGCTATTACCATAACCCACATCTCAAATGCCCTCACCTTTCACTAGCATCTGCAAAATCAGAGGCAGACATAAAGAAGCTTCCTTTAGATGGAGCAAAGCATTGGTTGATTAGAGCCAGCTGAGCAATAAAAGAGAAGCTGCTCTAAGGCAAACCACCTCACATGATCAAGACTCACAAAGAACTTGAACAGTTCAAAACAGCATTGATCAATAACCCATAGTTTACGCATGTAAAAATACATTAATGAGGTTTATTTCATTAGGTGAAAGCAAAGTGCATAGTAAAACAACAAACAGCACTTATTTGTTTTGCATTTTGCTTTTACATATTGAGTTCATTAGTGTTCTTTGCTGCCTGCTTGTTGCATGGTTGTGTAGCTCATGATGAGCTGAGCCAAATGCTGTGGCAGTGCACATGGGAATGGTGAGCAGCTGTTTCTCAGACCAGAGAGAGTTTGTGGCCTTGTCTCCTCAACCTCCTGGAGGGAGAAAAAGACTTTTCCTCCATGTGTGGATGAATAGTAAACTGTCTCTAATTGATAACCCTTAGCTGGCTGGGAGCTAATATTAATTGGTGTTGGTTATATGAATATATACTATGCTAATAAGTCTGTAACATGTCTCTTACTACCTTTGTTGAGACAGAAATTCTTGGCATCTTTCAACTTCATTTCAGCCTACTTTTTATTTATTTTTCTTAGGTGTCCTGTTTGGTCACATCAGAGCTAAACAGAATTTGAGAAGGTATTTCAAATAAGCATAAACAACTAAATTCTTTATAGAAGAGTGTTCTTGTTCTCAAAAGCTTTCTTACATAATCTTGAAAGATATTTTTATATATTTATAATTAAATAAAGGAAGTAATTGTCTTTTGTTCTTAACAGTATTTGGAAAAATTACTTTTGTCTTTCTGAGTTTGGAAATAAAAGTATTTGCATCTCTTTGCAACAATAGAGTTCTATCAAATATTTCGCAAGCAAAAATTGCAAACTCCAATAACCAATGTTTATCCATTTTCCAACATTCCTTCATGATACTTACATACATGCATTTAAGAAGTTCATAAATCTTGGGGGTTTGTCTCTTGAGGCTTGTCCTTGGCTGGCAGAACACACAAACTTGACATTACTTTGATTAGATTGAACATCTAATTTTAAGAAATATGTAATTCAAAGATAAGTATTTGGTGTTCCCAGTCACAGTGGGTATAACAGTTTTCAGTACAGGCAGGTTTGTAAAGATTTGATGTATGAATGAACAAAGTTGCTATTTTTGGCACCGATACTATACTATAACCGATACCTACACCAGCCTATATTATACCTATATTATATTCCACCATACCTATACCAGGGAGTTTTGGACCTATATTCACCTTTACCTAGCTGTTCAGTGTACAGTTCTTTGGAAAATGCCAAATTATTCAAGCCTTTAAGTGATAAGTTCTTTTTCAATACAGCAAGTCTTGCGTGAACCTATTGTTGCTTAACAATGGATGAGGAGTATTCTATAACATAGTTATACAAATCGGACTATCAAAAAAAACAAAGCAGTGCAAGCATATCAAGAAATAGCGACACCAGAATCAGTAATTATGCCTGCTACTTGCATGAAGACATTACGGCAGAATATTCTTAATTGCAGGATAATGCATCACCTGTACATGATGATGATGCAAGTTGCCTATAACCTCATAAATTCATTGGTAAAGTCTTTGAATTCTAAATACTGTACGCTGCACTATATTTTCATGTCATACAGATTTAATTTTTCTTTAACAATCAAATATTTCTATATGATATAATCTATAGCATATAAGCATTAATAATTTTCTTAGCTTTTAATGTAATTTCTTACCAATTCCAAGCACAAAATTTCTTAGATTTAGAGGTTAAAGCAGTGATTTTTTACTAATTTTGCAATTGTCTTTTTACTATATATCAAGCAAAACCTGTTTATATTTCTCTGCTTCCTAATGCATACTGCTTTTTATAAGTTACCTACAGACTACCAATTGATCTTTTATTTTTTTGTTGAGTTGTTTTCTACTTTCAGGTAAATAAGTGTAATAAGGCTGCATGCTATACTTTTGCAGTATGTTTTACTTTATGAAGGAAAGATGAAATGCTGATTTTCTGCCCCAGCAAAATATAAATCCCTTTTTATATAAACTCTGCTTGTACAATTTATAAGCCAGTTAGATGTGGGGTCCTAGTTATTTGGAACATTAATCTTAGTAAATGTTATTACATTATCGACACTTAGGTACCTGGTGACTTCTTTATGCTATGTGTCATGCAGAGAGTACAGAAGAGTTTTCTCTGCCCCCAAAAGCTTCGAGGACAAGCAGAAGAAATGGGAAAGCTCCCGGAGCAGTGCTTTCATTGGAAGGGTGAGAGGGCAGTGCAGCTGGGCAGCCACATCCCCATTTCACCCTGCCTCACCTGCAGCTGCATTTTCTGTGCCTTGTCTAGTCTTGTGAGTGTGCTGCCCTGACCATTTCACCTCATATTTCCTAGGGAGACTCTAATAGCATTCTCCATTGTTCTCTATCCAGAGGCAGTTTCAATGCATTCTTATTTTGTGCAAGCTTTAAGAGCTCTGCAGAAAACAGTCTTGTCTCAGTATGCTCATGACGTTCACTGGGCATCTTTATTATGCAAATACAGCTGCAGCATCGATTTCCTCTGTTTAGCAATGTAGCGAGATGACTCCTTGAAATTAGGAGTCATGTAGGACTATACAGAATGTAAAAACACAGTAAGTCAGTAACTATTTTGCTGGTAAAAATTTGTTTCAATTCATGTGAAAGCCAAGAAGAATCACCGGTGGTAGCATGATGCTTCACATTGGTTTTCCAGCAGAAACCACGTCTTCATTCAAAAGCTTGTCCTTAAGTAAAAGTCCCAATTTTCAGCTTTGCTGTACCTTCCAAAAAGGGTTCACCAGCCTTTAGGATCCACCGCTTACTGGCATAGTTTCCTAGGAGATTGCCATAGCATTGGCAGTCTACTGTTTCTGGAAATTTTGTTGTGAGATAAAGATTCTAGGAGATCTGGAGATCCCTGGAAACATCAGAGCTTCAAGCCCCAAGAGCCTAGTTTGGGGTAAGGGCTCCCGCATTTGAACTCGTTTGTGAAGTTTAAAGTCTACTTTTGAACAATCTTTCCTACAGAGAGGAAATTCTCTTTGACGAACAGACCAGTGAAGCACCATAAGTGGAGCTGACTCTTCCCAGAGAAGGTGGTACCTTCACACAACACTGCACAGGGGTGCTAGCGCGGGTTCAGGAAGCCAGACTAGCCTAACTAAACTAGTCTTCTGCTTTGCCAGAGGTAATAAATTCTGCTTTCACAAAAGGGGCAATGTCCCCGTGCCACAACTAACCTTGCATCTGGGTGAGGTGGTTTCTTCGGACCTAGCTCAGACATCTCCATGAGATTGCAGTAGGCAGTCCAGATGCAGCCACAAGGTTTCTCTGGAGGAAACCAGTCTGACCAGTTAATGAGGGTCAAACCATTACCTGCCTGCTCTCCCTTGGACAAACTGAATTGGCTTATAGAAGTTTTCCCAGTTGGGATCTGTCTCTGCTTGAAAGGTTCCTCAAGGCTTTGCTAACCCAGTGCAGCACTGAGCAGCTCTGCAACAGGAATTGAGAAGGGCTCACAGAGGGAACCCACAAGGCACCAAGGCACAAGGCCAGTTCTTCCCAAGCCGTTGGTGTTCCTTGGTTTGACTGCAAAGTTAGGAACCAAGGCACTGTTACAGCTCTCTGCTTTGCATTGTTCTGGAACATCTACATCTACACTGGGAAAATCTGCAGTCACTAGGGGCTTCATGTCACTAAAAAATTACCTCCTGCCTTTAATACTACCAGGGGAAAACTGGAAAAAGATCCTTCTTTAAATTTGTAATTAGGAGCTACCAAGACTTAATCGTTTATCATATTCAGTACAGAGCAAAGGTGTTATCTGACTGTCTGAACTGTGCATATCTTGTTTTAACTGAATATCTCAGATTCATGAAGTTTGGTTTGGGCTTAATGATGAAATTTTTGTAATGTGCTTTTACTCTTAAATTAACATCATATATAAAAGATCCATTATGATGTCCTCTTCCCCAGGTAATACATATGAAATAAGAACTCACGATACCGGGTGCCTCATATGGCAGGATTTCAACAAAAAATTACCCTAGCTAACTAATATGAAGGAATGCAAAGGGGAAAAATCTTAATAATTCATCTGTAACTGCTTTTGTGAAGAGACAGAGACACAAATAATAAATACAAGTATGATATAAATACAAAAAATAGATATTATTAAAACAAATATACAGATACAAATATTGAAACAGATATAACTTATTCAGAAAGTGCTTTGTTTAAATTTGTTTCTATGGAGGAGTTAGTTCAATGGTAGTTTATCTTCCAGTCTGAAGATAATCAAAAATCCAATTCGCTGTTGCTAGGAGCATTATTATTTTGTCTTAATTTGGAGAAAGCTGATTCTAATGCATTAAAACTTTTCTTCAAGCAAGAGAAAGCAGAGACTAGCTCTGTAATTAGAACAGTTTTCCTAGGACTAGTTCATGACACTACTTAAAAAACAAACAAACAAAAAGAAACAAACAAACAAAAAGAAAGAAACAAGCAAAAGTGCTCCATGTCATTTACTCTTTCATTTCCAGCAGGATTACAATTTTGTCTTTACAGTATCTTAGTAATGTATTATTAAAATTTGATATCAGTCACAATGTTATAATTCATTCAGTAGGTATTTCTCAGTTACCTAGTTAACATATGAATCCCAAACAACCTCTGATCTTACTTCAAAAACCAATCAGCCCCTTTGTATGTCATTTGCCTTTGAGCAGATAAGAAGCTTACAAAAGTAAAATTACAGTTCTTACTCAAAAAACTAATCTCCACTGGGCTGATTTGCCACCAGCCCCTCCCCAACCTGCAGTAATATTTTCAGATTCATTTTTCCCATGGCCAATATTTCACCTGCTGTCAATTTCAATTCTTAGACCAATAAATCAAAACCAGTTATTTCTTGAAATATTGAAAAAGCAAGAAGCTAAAAGGGAATACTTCATTTCTTGTGTAAAGAAAGAATACTGGATTTGTGTAAGGGAGAGAGACAGAGGGCTAAACTGCTTGTGATCATGACAAACCAAAACGGTCAGGATCTGGGGCACCAAGTCCTGTGAGTTCCTAATACAGAGCAGGAGAAACACCATTCAGTGCCCAGCTGCACCGCAGGACCCGGAGCAACTCCTGCTCTGCATTTGGTAGCTTAGAAATTTGTAGCTGCAGGAGCTACTTAGTGGAGTGGCCATCAGCTCCAGAGACCTTCTGCTGATTGCCATGTCCAAGCTCTCCTCTTGGTCGTAGACACATAATTTCACTGGGATAGACTCATTTACCCTCCAGAAAATCTCTTTGAATGGTCTTGCAGCACCTTTAATTGCACTGTGGTCTGATCCAGATAGTTGGAGAAATGCCATCCATGCAGGTTTGATCCAACTGGATCGACTGTGCAGGGAAAACACCATTATCCATGGCTACATGCGTGTGATTAGCATGATGATGTGTGTCAGGTGTGATATAATTTATAGTGGGTGAAAAAGTCTGCTGATATAATGAAAATATCCATCCACAGGTTCTGTTCTTTCAAACTGGGCCTATACAGCTTATATTGTAACTACACCAGTATAGACAACACTTCTAACAGGATCAGCAGAGTTACCACAGATCTATATCAGTACAAATGAAAGAAAAATCTGGCTCCAAGTGAAAGAGGAGAGCACCGGAGAGCATATACAGAGCTCCTCAAGAGCTGTTTCTCAGTGTGCATATTTTAGCTTCAACATCTAAATAAAACTGGCCTGTGCTCCATTCACAGGTAGTGACAGATCATAGAATCATAGAATACCAGGTTGGAAGGGACTGCAAGAATCACCTGGTCCAACCTTTCTTGGCAAAAGCATGGCCTAGACAAGATGGCCCAGCACCCTGTCCAGCTGAATCTTAGAAGTGTCCCAATGCAGGAAGGCTGATGAGTGCAAACATTAGCCATACTTCTGAATCTCTTCAGGTTTGGTTGGGTTTTTTTTTAATCTGTTTAGGTTCAAAACACTTTGTTCTAGAGGTAGGGTCACCTCTGGAAGCCTTGTAGGTCTGTTTGTAGGGATTGCACTTACCTTAACATATTTACTTGAGAGGCAAGGTGTAGTAGTAGGAGACCAATCATTCACTAATGAGTCAGACATGTCCCTGGACAAAACTCATCTCTCATCATCCCATTCTGGATTCCCAAAGATGCCAAACAGAGTCCCTCAAAGTCCCAGAGCAGTGAATGGGTGGAGGTTGGTTGAGTCCTGTAGAAAAACTTTATATATGTCCATAGTGTTCTTTGCTCCTCCCTGTGTCTGCTCTCTGGTGACTCCCAAGCTAGTTAGACATCTAGTCTGACCTAGTGTGGTTGCTCTTACGTTGTTATGGAGTGTGAGCAGAACTAACATGCAACCCTCCACACTTGACTGTAGACATGCTCTTCTACGAGAAATGAAATGGGATAGAGTACCAGCTCTTTCCAGTTCAACTTTTTGATCTCTCTTTTAAATCATTAACAATTCACAGATGCACCAAAATCTTGCCTGGAAGATGACAAAGGACCTCCACTCCCCACTCAGAAGCACAGGAAACCAGAATGCCTCAGCAGAAACAAGTGCTTGGAGTGAAAACTCAGCTCCATCAAGTGTTAGCATTCACCTGGATGTGGACAAGTTTTCACATTAATTTCTGGATTGTTCTGATGACTCTTTTATCTAGACTAAACATTCATGGGTACACTTTGAAACACACTCACAATTTTCCCAGGAAAACGAACAGTTGTTGAATTTAAAAGCAAGTTCACAGCAGTTACTCTTTACCCTGCCTTCACCCTCTGCCTTACGGTGGCTGAATCACTGAAAAAATTACTCAGGACATTTTCCTTCTCAAGACCAGAGTTGCATCAGAACCATTTCTACTGACATATAATCATGTGATTTTAGACACCAGGAGAGCTCTTTAGTTCCAGACTAGGCACAATATTTCACTTATACATTTAAGTAGTTTTCAATCTGTAATTTTAATTTTGAAATTTTTTATATGTATAAAAAGAAACCAGGCAAAATCTACACTTTACTCAAGCAGTAACTGAAGGAAAAAATAACATCCCTCATTACATTTGCTCAATGCTACAACTACTTCATTTAAAATAACAGCAGTGTCAAAAAAGAAAAAAACCCTTAAATATAACTATGTATTTAAGCTTTCCTTTTGCAATTGCTCCAGGCTCAGTAATGTGCAACATTCAGAGTAATTTGAATATAATTGAAGCCTTCTGTTTTTTTAATGTGTGTTATGAAATTCTGAGTCTCTGCAGGTGAGCAGACACCATGTGCCACCTACTTTACTACTTTGCTTCAGAGATTTGACTTATTGAGAAGTAAACTTAATGCAAATAAAATGGCTTTCCCCTCCTGGCATTTGGCAGGCATACAGAAATGCAACAGAGGAGCAGAGTACCTAGACACACTCGCTGCTCAGAACTGTGTTTGGAAAGAATAGAAAGCATTTAAATTCAAAACGAACCATCTGTGACAACCCCCAAGCAGTGCCTCATTTCAGAATGTGTAAGCCTGGGAATGAAAGTGAAACTGTACGTAACTGTCAATTAAAATAATCTAATATAGACTTTTCTGCCTTTGGGGGGAGGGTGGGCACAGATTTTCTGGAAGCCCACTCTTTTTCATTTCCTTAGCATATATTTTACAGTTCAGGACAACTGAATCACATCTGTAGCCGACGTGTATTACACACCTCATGGGAGAAAAGGTGATGGAAGAGGCACTGTCATTGTGGATCATCTCTCAGCAGTTCATACCCACAACTGGTATAAGCTAATATAACTTCACATCAAAATTAATTCTAAAACAACTTCTAACAGAAGAGTGACTTCATATTAGAAATAAGGTATTCAGCATTCCCCATTTGGGTAATCTAAAATACTGTATCTTAGACAGCTGCATTCAGAAATGAAAACCAGAGAGTTTCTGTCAGTTTACTCAGATCAGAAATAAACAGCGATGGCAGCATAGCCAAGGTAAGTAGAAACACATGGAAATTCCTGCTTGCCCAAGCACTGTATATAGACTATACATTGGCTGGCTACACCTTTGGATTTACAGGATTTAAATCAGATCAGCATTTGGTCCTCAGAGTATTCAACAGGCAGTTCTGGGAAAGGATCCAGAAGAATTCAGTCAGTAACCATGAAGACTGTCATTTTATAAGATACAACTTGTAGACTGAAAAAATATGTACTGTTAGGCAGTAAAATTACAGGTTTATTTCTTACTGAATTTGGAGCTGCGCTGCAAGCTGTAGAAAATACTCAGCTAATAGAATATTGTGTATATTTATTGAAACTGGAAAATAATCCCAGGACAGCAGCTCTCCATCCTGCTAGGATACTTTCCATAGGCACTGAGCTACAGTTCTATGTGTGTGAATACGAAGTGCATTTCAAGGCCTTCCATTTTATTGCTGCTATTTAGTAAGCCATTTTGTCAACTGAATGAGTATATGGTTATTTTAAAACAGTAAAACCCTGAAAGGTATTTTAAATACTGTTTTATCAACATTCAGGTGTTAATCTATGGTTAAAACAAGATAGTAGTATGGCAGCAGTTCAAGCTCTGCTTGCCTTGAATATGCAGACAATCCCACCACAATTAAAGTCTGGTTGCAGGATTGGACCACAGGAATGAGAAATCAGTGTATGCCTTTTGAGCAAATCAAGGAGTTACCACGAACAGATCTATTTACTGAGACCCGCCCCAGGGCATGGATGTGGCTGCATCACCGACCCTGAGATCTCAGCTGTAACACTTTCTTCCAGGTATTCCTTTCAAGATGAAGAAGACATGTTCATGGTGGTTGATCTCTTACTCGGAGGTGATCTTCGTTACCATTTGCAGCAGAACGTCCACTTTAATGAAGGAACTGTTAAGCTGTACATTTGTGAGCTGGCACTTTCCTTGGATTATTTGCAGAGATACCACATCATTCACAGGTGAGTGGCGGCCTGCTTTCTTTTGGTAGAGCAGAGGATTTTTATCACATATCTGATTATACGGTTCTGTTTATTCAAAATCTCTGAAAAGTTTCCACTGTTATCCAAGGGTGGCTTTTTAAAGTGTTTTCTTTCTGCCCTCAGCCATTCAGTAGCCCCATATCCTTCTCATACTACCTTTTTCTTGTTTGGGCCTCATAGTATGATGTATGTTTTTTACTATGGTCTTTAAACACTAAATACAACCCATAACAGCATCCTGGCTGCTTTTAATTTATTTTTAGTTCTCCAGTGCCCCAATGTTCCTGAACACAAAAGTGTTGTAATCCGGTACAACAACTTCACACAACATCATCAGGGAAAGGTCACAAAACCAAAGGCTGAGAATAAAGAATAATTTGTTTATTTGCAGAATCTGCATGAAGGTCAGAAGGAGGAAGAGAATTGGGGAAATAAAAGAAATAGTAGAAACAAATTGGAACAGTAATAGATGGTGCATCCTTTTCACACTTCTTTGATTACAACAACCTGTTATTTTTACTGCCTTACAGCTGGCAATCAGTATTCATGTCAAAAAAGGTGTCAAGCATCAGGGTCTGCTTGTTTTCCTTAAACAATTTGGCATTTAACTGAAGCAGCAGGGTAACTTCTCTTTTTATGTTAACTCAGCAACTGTGAAATTATAAAATTATGGGCTTGAGCTTGCATTTTACTTTTTTTAGGTTAAATTCAGGATATTCCTTCCTGATTCACAGTGGTCTGAATACAAAAATAATTAGTTTTGTGTGTTACTGAAGCTGGATGTGAGTTTCAGAGACCAAACTGAACAAAGCTGTGCCATAGATCTTCCAGTATCCAGTATAAAAAAATTCCTCCAAATACATTAACTGAGAGTTCTCATCCCATCCACCTACCAGAGCTGCTTCATGATTTTGCAATAAAGAACCAATAAAAAGTGTGATCTGACTTTCTGAAGAGGGAGGGTCCGTACAAAATCTCTTTAATCTGAGGTGCAGTAGTAGACGGGTGTTCAGTATTACTGAAACTGCGCAAGACAAAATTTAAGCAAACATTGCAACAGTTGTTTTGCTTGCAATTAAAACTCCACAAAATGTTGCAGGCAATTTCTGAAATTTTGTATCTTTAGCACACTTTTATTATTTTAATAACATGTATTTTGCATACATTTTCCTTTCTCGGTGAATATTTTAAAAGTGGAGCTCAGAATTTTGGCTGACCTTTGTTTCTATGCCTTAAGGAATGTTCTTGGTGAAAAACAAATCAATGAGTATTTTTCTCACCCTCATTTTAATGGTGAGATATTTTATGCAAATAGGCGGTCAAAACATTCATGAGAGAATCCAGTTCATAATCAAAACTTGTAGTTTGCTATAAGCCTGTGACTTAAAAATGTTTCACAGAAAAGCCTGTGAAAGGTGGCAGATGTCTTGAGAGAATGAAGGACTGGACTGAAGTCATTGTGGTTGGTTATAGTTTTTTTGTGACAGTGTCTGCATTGCCATGGTCCAGCTGTGAAATTGGGCAAGACAATTTGTTTTCTTCTGTATTACTTAATCATGACTTGTAAGCACTTGATTTTACTTACTTTTCTCTTTTGCACTGGTTGTAGTATAGAGTAACACCACTGGCTTCAACACTTGTTGATTTACACCAAGGCAGGGGAAGGCCGGAAGGGTCTGGAGCTGGTTGTTGGCTCCATTTGGGAGCAAGTTCTGGGGTCTGGTTTTTGCTTTTACTCTGCCCCAAAAGTTTTCACAAAAACAGATGTGTCAAAATACCTCTTTCTTAGCCTCTGGTGGATCTTACTGGCTGGCTAGCTAGGATTATTGTTTACAGTATAAAGAATCTGGTTCAGGACTGTGCTGTGTTACAGAAGAGATGTTTATTTTGAAGCTGGCTGACCTGAGATCTGAGGGTGGCTCTCCCACTTCACCACTTACTGCCCGAATTATCCAACTGTGGCACAAGGAACCTTTCGTCTCTCATCTTCCCACCAATTACCATAAAATCCCAAACGATTCACACGCCAGTGAACACGTTATTTAGCCAGGAGAGTCCCAGCACATTCTGCCTTCTGCCTCGCCACTACCTGGAACAGCACTCTGTGGGACAGGTCTTCAGCTGCCATAAATCTGTGGCATGGCTGGCATCAAGAGCGCAATGCTGATTTAAATTGGCTCAGGAGCTGAGCCAGCAGTGATACACAGTGAGGAGACTTGTAGCCATTACTTTATCACTGCAAACACACCGTCTCGATCAGAGGTGAAACCAGTGAGGTCGTTGGTGTTTACACTTCGTGGTAGCAGACCTCAGCAATATCATTGTGACCAAGTGCTTCCAGTCAGCATTCACACGCTAACCTACAAAACTGTATTAGATCTTTCATTTTTAAATGAGTGCACTGGCAGCAAAAGGGGAAAAAAAAGGTTAGTGAGTCACAGAGTCATTAAGAGAGCCCCTACTAAATTATGTCTGGGCTACAAAGAAAGAATAGTTGAATGATTCATCAGACTGGGTAGGTGGATTTTCAAATTGCAGTATCATAAAGAGCTGAATATATGATGTCTGAGTCAGGAACTTAACTCCTCCTCAATATTTACAGACATGTATGAAAAGTGTTCCGGTTTCCATTACTGTTGCATCCAGCAACATGTCAGAATATTTTTTTCAAGGTTAATCTGCAGCCACAGGAGTCTGCTATAAAAGGAAGTGGTAATGAAGGGGACAGAAGTTATCAGGCATGTATGAATGGATGTAGTAGTGTCCAGATCAGTGCTATGCCAGTTCCCCTTGGAGTTGCCTTGCAGTGCCTCTGTATTTGCTGATGTGGTTAGCATTGTGTACTTAGAATGTGGCAATCATTTCAGCAATAGAAGTATTGTTTCTGTGGGGACAAATTTAACCATAAATAGTGTAAAAAACACTACTGTTCTGGTGGGTTTATGAAACTTTTCATTTTTATTAATTACATCCATGTATATAAAATCCATATTTGTCACACACAATGCTGCAATAGTGGATTTAATAAGGAATGCTGCACTGTGTGTCTCGCAGCTCTATTGTAAATGTTTGCATTATATAGATGTTTGGCCAGAATTATAAAAAAATTCAAAAGAAAAGCTATAAGTTTGAAGCCATGATTTGAAAGCTATTCTGGGCAAATTTTTCACTTAACTTACGCAACAGCTAACTTAATATCGAGATAGCGCTAAATTGCTGGTCACAAGTAATGGCTGCATCACAAAACCTCATTTTCTCACATCTTTGCTGTAATAATATTTTATTCACATTTCTTAAATGAAAAAATAATGCTTTGAAAGCTGGATGAGTGGTGTTTATTATAGACCCTCGGATCCACTACATACAGAAAGGCTTCTGACAATTCACATGGTCTTATTCATTCTCAAATGTTGGATCGAATCTGGCATTCTGCCATTTCAAGATGGTATGACTAAACACATTCTTTCCAGCACTGCTTGTATAATACCAGTGAATAATGTGCTGGACAAAAGTTTTCCCATCAAAGGCTGAATAAACTTATTTCAGCCATGAGTAACTCAACCTCCTCCTTTCACAAATATTGCTGTTCATACATTTCAATAAAACCACCTGCTTCCTCACCAAAGTAGGCTGCCCATTTTAATTCAGCTAGTTCTTCCAGCAGTAGCTCCAGTGTTGTCTCTCCCAGGATGCTCTTGCAGCTACAGCCTTGGCTCAGAGCAGCACTGTCCCTGCAGTGCTGCAGTTGCTGCCCAAGAAACATGCTCGTGCTGATAAAATCACATTTTCTCTTTCTAAAGGGGTAAGTGTTAACTGCATTGCCCTTACAACTTTTCATCATCATTTGGCTCCATTGGTTTTCATCTGCTCAGAAAGGAGGCTGGATGCGGCAGATGTCTGGAAAGGAAACTGCAGTAACCTTCCAGCACGTTTTTAGGATATAGGACTAGTTGTTTGATCTGCATGCCCAGGGCTTTTTTATTTCAGTGGGGTTTTTTTTTAATGCAAACCCATTTGTGTGTGTATGTGTACATATACAAACATACATATAAATTTTTGGTAGAAGCACAATATGACTGGAATTAGTCCAGCTTGGTGGCTCTCTGCTGTGTGGCTACTGTGATCACCACTCTGTTTTCCATTCTTGCAAGTTCTGCTTCCAATGGAGAGTAGCACCAGGAGCTGTTCCAGCTCTGAACAGCTACTCAGCAGCAGTGCAGGGTGGGCAAAAGCTAATGGAAAATGGTGACAAATCGAGCATTACATTTTCCTCTGCCAGCTGATTCACTGCAGAGTAAGGCTGTCTTGCTGTTACCAGCTAGACAAGATGTACTCTCTGTTCAGCACTGCTAGGCTGGGCTATGGTGTAGGACACGCCTGTTAATTACCATTGAGCCTTTCAAGGTGTTCAGTGGTCTGCTGAAATAAAGTAATATGTCCAAATGATTAAACTCTTCTTTCAAATGGGCTTTCCCAGTCTCACTTGTGACACCATACACCAAAAGATCAAACTCTAATTTAAAATGTTCCCTTCATAACACTGTCCATTTAGTATGTAAGCAGTAAATAGGTTTGGAAATTATTTGAAAATGGAGAATTTGCCCTTTGTTGTTTTTCACAGATGTCACAGGCAGAATGGTGCCAACCTGAGAATTAGCAGGACATACTAAAAGGACACGGTTCCTTATGGATTTCAGTGCATACTAGTAGTCTTCTTGCTCATAAGCATGTGCAGATAAAGAAGAAAATGTAGTAGAGTCTGAAGTAGACGAAACAGGAAAAAAATTACTTATAAGCATTACCAAAGATCATGACAGGTCAAGAGGCCTGTCCATCGAATTTTCTTAATTTGTTTTCCCATGTCTCTTCCATGTCATTGTATTATGTTCTTTAAACAAGTACAAGCCCACATTATTTCCAAGGACAAATTGCAGGACCTGAGCAATGAGTTATGTAAGAGACACAGATTAGAAAACACATCAAAACCAGCCAAAAAAGAAACACCATGCAAACCACAAAGAACAGAACACCTGCTGAATGTTTATGAACCAGCACTGATCAAAAAGGAAGTTATTCACAAATTCTAGGCACAAAATGTATTTAAATTTCAGTCATGTCCTTAAAAAAAAGAATTAGATATCACAAGATATGAATATGCAGAGAGCAAGCCTTTCAACTTTTGAACAGAGTTCTCTACTTACAAGAACAAATTAATTTTGCTTCTGTTCGGCAACAGTAAAAGAAAGTCATTTAGCTGCAACCAACAAAATAAACAAGAAGAATCTTGTTTTTCTAAAACTCTAAAATCACAATACCATTACTAGGGAATTGTGGACTTATACATGTCTGAATTGCTCCTAGTAGTTGTAGCTCCATACTCTTCACTACTGGAAAACACAGCTCTCTTGGAGCAAGGTAAAGCATTTCCACAGAGGAAATCAACACTTCATGCTTTTCATGGCTAAGTACACAGGAATAGGAGACAGTGTAGAGAAACTGAGACCCAGGCAAATTCAGACGCTCTGCCACATCAGGAGGTACAAATCCTTTTGAAAATGGGCAACAAAAAGCTACTAGGGAATTACCTTGCAATAGAGCTTGCTACTGCCATGAGTGTGATAGCCAGCATCCTGGAGATGCTAACAGGTCCACTGATGCCTGGGCTCAGCACACTGTTTTCTGTGGCGTGTGCTCAAAGGCAATGTATAAAGTCCATGTAGATATTATACACCAGTTCACCAGCTCCATCCTTTGCGTTCCCCACTTTCCAGTCACTGTGGTAGGGAGCATAATACAGGTTTGGTGTTTTCATCTATGTCTGTCTTTCAGAGGTCTTTCCTAAAGCTCTTCATTGCATTTGCTCTGGGGTTATAATGACTTTCCTATGAATTGCTTCCAGTTTCTGTAGTGCACACCCCCCACCTGAATCAGCTGCCATCACCTGTTGGTGTTACTGTTTTTCCCCTCGTTCTGGTTTTCTTTCATAATCCCTTTACATTAACCTACCTTTTAGGAAGAGAAGTCTTATAAAAGCAGTCTTCAGGGCACATGTTATGTATTAAAATACAATTTATCACCTTATTGATGGATAATGAAATTAAATATTTTCCTTCCTTCCTTCCTTCCCCCACTCTTCAGTATTAAAATTTTCATCTTGATCCATTTTCACATATTCAGACACTGAAGCAGAAGATGCTGACAGAATTGAAGCAGAGCTCTATAGTCGAGATTATCTCAAGTCTCCATCCACAAATCTGATCTGTTTTTTGCCAGTTTTCTGCTTTAGTATATTGCTAGTTTCTTTGTGGCCAATGCAGTGTGAGTGTTATCAGAGCCATCTTTCTTTCACAGAAATCAATTACAAATTTCTTGGTGTTGCTTTAAAGCTTCAAGTGATTTTAGTATAGGTATATGTATATAGTATATATATATATATATAGTATATATATTTAGTATATGTATACTAGCGAAGACCACCATATTAATAGCATGTTGATGCTGTAATTCTAAATATAATAATCAATGTAATAATAATGTTTAAATAATTTTCAATATGTAATTAAAATGATTAAGCATTCCTTCTAGAGAGTCATAACTGTATCCACAGTATGAATTCCCTGCCTCATATGAGACTGCCTGGTTTACCCTGGTTTTGTGACCATCCAGCCCCCACCTGACATCTCAGGGTGGTGCTGCTGTCCCAACCTCCTTAGCTGGGAGGGGAGGAGAGGCTGAACAAAAACTCCTCTCACCAGCAACATCAAATTAGCAATGAAGTGAAGTCTTAATTAAGACTCTGACACAATATTGATCCTTTTTTCCAAAGCTTTGTTGTTAGAGTTACATTAAAAGTATTCTGATATGTTTGCATCTTGGAAATTTCACATCATGACTGTATGCAGGCATATTCTCTCTCCACTGAAGTGGCAGATTTGTATGCAATGTACTTGAGTCATTTTTTTTGTTTGTAGTCAGTGAAGAAATTTCAAATCTTTGATTAAAGTATGTAGATGGAGAGAGGGAATATGGAAAAAGACTGTAAACTTCAGGCTGAGCAATGTATAAACCAATAGCAGCAGATGGACAATTGCTTCTTTCTCCTCTTTCTGCTTTAATGGTTGCAACATTTTTTCAGCTTGGATGAGCAATACATACATAGTGTATTCTATCATTGCCTTGGAGATTTCCTTACAATGTAAGTTTTGTTTTAATACATGGCAAAATAACAAAGACTTAAGGCAAAAAGTGCACATTTACATTATTTCCTTATGAGTGCAATAGTCTTTTATATCTCAGGAACTGAGAAGATTGTCCATGGTGGGGCAGAAGGCATTTCATCAAAGGATATTGCAATTTAAGCTTCCTTCTTGCCTTAGAAATGCATTCAGCAGCTTTCAGCACAGCTTTGATATTTCAGGTGAGATACGGGCTGCTTTGTACAATTTTTGACTTAGCAGATATGGAGGGATGAGAAAGAGTGGGAGCTGCAACACTGATCATCTGACAGTTTAATCTTTCAAAAGAAATCATCTGATGGTCAGGGACTGGAATTAAGTTACAGATTGCCATGAGATTTGTTCTGCTGAAGTTGCCTTCTCATTTTTTTCCTCTTGCATTTATTCTCTATATCCTTTTTGTGGAGCTCCTTGGGGCATTCCCCCGAGGTTATTTTCAAACATCACTACATCCTCTGTGAACCCCTGTCCCAACTGCCCTGGATGGGTTTTACGGAGGGGAAAGCACAGCAGCTCGAAGCTTTGATGCTGTATGACGGACAGTCCTACTGATGAGCCTCCACTTCTCCCAACATGTGCATGCGCAGCTTACACTCACCACCAGGGGAATTTCCTACTGACCCAGTGGGGATAATTGCAGTTTTCTGCAGCAGAGGAGACAAGACAAGCCTGCAATTCGGCAGTTGTGGTGCTCCTGCACATACAGAACTGCTGTCAGCAGGGAAAAAAACCCTTAAAATACAATGCCAAACTGGGACCTTGCAAGGTGGGACCAGCACCTGGTAGGTGGTATACTTTCAATGAACCAAAATTTATTAAATTAGTTTCTGGTGAATTTGTTGGTCATTCTTTACACTGATGATGAAAATCATCTTTACAGTCAGACTAAGAAGAATGAGAAATAACCTCTTGTCAGTGGCTACCAGTTTTTATTCAGTCATTTATCTGTTCATTTTGTTATACACATGAAACTTTGGTGCTGTTCTGAATGCAGAGGAGTTGCTTTCTAGTCTAATGATAAAAACAATGCAAGGCTGGAGCTTCTATTTTTTTTTCCTTTCAGAGTGACTATTCTGTGCCTAATCATGTTATAGTCTCATGGTTTATTTCAGTGATATTCTTATTGCACATTTCACACTTTTTGTTTTTAGGTTTGGGAGTTTAATTATGAGCACATATAGTTGAGCAGATAAATATGAGTTTCTTATGATAAAACTATGGGCCCTCTTTCTATATATCTTTATCTTTACCCTGCTCTCAGCTTTAGTTCATATTGTAAACATTTTGATGTTCAAACTGTATTTTTCTCTGGCTTTATTCAGCCCTCAAACTTTGTTAGTTTTTAGTAAAAACCAACACTGCTTAAAATCTCATCTTTCTCTGTAGTTGTTATCATTCAATGTCAAATGATTTGTGATGGAACTGGAATGATAAAAGACTTCATGAATGATAAAAAATACTACAAGAACAGTAATGGCACAGAAGGTATCAATTTTTTAACAGTGTCAGAAAAACAAACTGGTCGGACAGTCTGACACTGAGCTCTGAATGTCTGGCCCGTGAGTTCACAGTTTGGACCTTCAGTGAATGTGGCTGATTTTTCAGCCAGCTGAGCAGCTACACTTTGGAGAGCCAGTAGCAAGAAAAAAAGAAATTGGTGGTAAGATAGATGGATTTGAGGGTGCCAAGAAGAAAAAGGACATCGTCTCCCTGCATAAAGTGCAGAGGAGATGTCCAGAGGGACACTAGGAGGGCTGAAGAAGAGACTGGGGAGTGCAGAGTGTGGTGTGGGGTATGGGCAAGGAAGAGCTACTGTGGAGAGGGGCAGACCCTAAAAGCCAAAATCAGGACTGACCAGAGAGAGTGGAGGACGTGGGAGAGAGGCACCATGAAGTCGGGGGGAGCAGTAACGGGAAATAGGGAGTTGATGCCAGTATATGAATTCTAGGTCAGAGGGGTAAGGCTTACTGATGGCTGAGTAGTTTTGAGTATGTCTCTCTTGGTCATTGTTGGGGTCAAACAGCTTTATTCACCAACTGTGAAAACGTTGCTCAGAGTTCTGGAGAGAAGAATTAATACACTGGCATAAAAATTAATCTCTCTGTATATTCCTAGAAAAGGTGCTGATGTGGGGAAAAGTAGTTTTAGATTTGCTGTGTTGCTCTCTCAAGTTGCTACAAAAATTAAGGATGGTCCTCTTTAAAAATATCAGATCAATATGTCCAATTGATGAGTGTCAGAGCTCTATTTTGAATGCAAGTCAATAAAAATTAATTGACTTATTGTCAGTAATCAGTAGTAATTACTAATATAGTCACTTAGCGAGACTTGCTGAGTGGAAAACCTATTGCCAGAATGCTGCATTTCTCAGCTTTTAAGCTAATTAACTGTATTAGTTATCTAGAGTTCTGCCTTTAAATTCTACCGAGACTCACAGCTTGCCTCTTAATTTGAGATGCTGCAGAATTTTCCCTTGATGGTGCTCCTTCAACTCTCTTCTGCAAACCTACTCAGCCACAGAAACACTCTGCAGACAGACCCCAATGCAAACACATGCACTTACATATGTATAGAGAGTTGAACATTAATTAAAGTACCAGCTTACTTCCCCGAGTCACAGAGTAACTCTAGTGCTGAAACTAAGAATTATGAACATGTAGGTAAGGATGTCAATTTCCAGCTAACAGTCTTTTTTATGCTATCATTATTGTTTAATATTTGCTTTTGGAAGATACAGTATAAAAAAGGAATAACAGATCTAAAGTTGAGAAATTGAATTATTAAGGCTTAGTTGTCTAGATTTCGGAACATATACATGAAACCAGTGTAATTCTAGTTAATGGGAAGACAGGTGGAGCTCAGAAAGGTGGAGCTCAGTCATTGCCTGCTCTTCTCTCCTAAGAAATATTTGGTCACCAGTTTCCCTACATCAGACAAGATTTTATCTCACTGTGATGAAATGTGGCTCCAGTTGTACAAAAGCAGCTCTGTGTGGCAGTGCCAGGTTCCCTGGATGCCACAGACAGCTGGGCTTGTGATGGCTACCTGTCTGGAGGGAAGCAAGGAAGCCCTGGGCTCCTTCCTCAGACAACCCCCTCTTAACCTCACCCAGCTAGAAGACCCTACAGAGCCTCAGAGGTTTTCATGCCACAAATGAGGAGGATGTTTTATTTGATGGCAGCATGAAATTCTTAAGCGTGCAAGGTATTTTAACTACAGCACAATTTATCGTGTATGAAGGATTGCGTTCTTCGTGGTGTGAGATGACGTCAAACAAGACAATGAGCACCAGAACCGTGAGTCCTGCAAGAGGCTTAAATACGTGCCTGTGCTTCTGTGATAACACACTACAATAATTTGACTCAAGAACACCCCCCGTTGTTTTCATAATTCTGCACAGCATGCAAGATTTTTCTTATGTTTTTAAAAACTTATTCCACAGTTCACAGAGATCTAAATGGAGGAGTCTATATTTTTTTTAGTTAGCTGTCCAAGCAAGTGGATACCTAGCCAACACAGCTGACAGAATCTAAAAAGCTATTCAGCTCATCCAGAAATAGACAGTCATCTGAATGGCTCTTTACACTCCAATGACCATGTTGTTTATACACCATTGACTATAAATGGGAATGTAGACACCTAATGCACAGTAGAACCTAATCCAAGTATCTTAAACTGAGAGTGAGTCCCATCTCTCTTTTCAGTTGAGTAAGTAGCAAGAATAATCCTTATAATAATTTCACCATAAGTAGTTACTGTAACAGCAGTTTCTCTGCACAGAGTCTAGTTTAAACACACCTTCACCTGTGCTGTATTCTTGCCTAGTAATCTTAACCAGGATGTTGCTACTACAGTCTCAAGTAATATTGCTGATCTTTCATTCCTTATCTAGGTTCATCAAGAGTAGTTGGAATACTTGGCTGTTTGATTCCAAGCAATATGTTGTTTACATCTCTTAGAATGGGGAGACTTCTTAAAAAGGTGGTGTACTGGAATATGAGTTGAGGTTTGGGTTAAATGTAGCCTGTCAAGTCTCATCTATCTTAAAGAGCAATCTGCAGGAATACACAAATTTATTGCTGTGTGAGTTTCTTTCATGCTAGCATTTGGGGTTTCAGATCAGAGTGAACAAGACAGCATTGCATGGTAGTTTTCTGCTTGCTGGTCTACAGCCCTTCTCCCAGCTATACTGTACTGCTGAAACTTGGATCAGCAGAAAATATGCTTAATGGGAAGCTTCACTGCTGCATTGAAGGGATGACTGCCCAGGCACTCGCCGAAAACCTGAAACCTTTGGAAATTGCTGTCACCTTCCTTGGCCTGCACATGAAGTCCGCCATGCTGAACCATACTTTAATTGCCAGCCATGTTGGCTGTAATTAAATGCACTTTAGTATGGATAAAGGAAACAGTTGTTAAACAACGTGATATTGTTATTTGGGATACTGCTGTTCTAACAGATGTCTGATGAACTTTTACATATAGAAACTGGTAGGTCTTTTAATGCAAATTTAGGGATATTACACAGTAATTACACACTATGAACTGTGGCTGACTTAAGCACATGTATGTGTTTGGAATTTGTTGGGTTTTTTTTTTTTAATTTGTCTGATAAGCTGAGCAAACTCTTGGAGATGGAAAACATCTGAATGGGTCTATTCTGTACTTCATACACTGAAAAGCAAAGGAACAGCTACATGAATTTCAGCCATTGCAAAACACCACACTTTCAATACTAGCTTTTTACAACAGATAAAGCCAAACGTGCTTATTAGTAACAATGCTCTCCTGATTTATCTTTAGGCAGAGGACAAACGTCATCAATTTCTTCTCTCATTTAGTTTCACACATGGATTTCTGTCCATGTAAATTGGAAGATGGCTTATGCCTTTCACTGGAAGAAGACTGATACTCATGCAATTGCCATCAGACTACACGCTAAGTACATTCTCCCCCTTAATCCTAGTCAAAAGCTCTCACATGGTATCATGGAAAGTGATCACAGTGTTGACAGTTGAGTTCAAGGTTCCCCTCAGAGCTACCCAAAAGTCCAAGGGCTGTAGTCATGTCTAGCGTTCGCTCTAGAAGGCAGTTCTAGCAAAGGAAGTGGCACATTTGCCATTACTTTGAGCCCTTTAGGCAAGATGAAAATCAACCATCTTATTGCCTCCAAGTCATTTGTGCTGGTTATAGTTCACTTGGAAAAGAACTACTGTGTCTGGAAGAGGAATCCTGGGTAACACAGTCTGGGCTTTGTTATGTAAAAGCTCAGTTTATATGGCCGCAGTGGTACTTTCCAACCCCAGTCTCTGCGATGTTATACGATGCAACACAGAGGAGGCAAAGTACAGGTTCACGTTCTCCTTTGGACAAATCTTTCTAGCTTTTATAGCGTATAGGAATCTTCACCAATTTTTCTTGTTATTGCAGTATAAAATTACCTCTGTGATAAAGTCACATTGGATCTTCAGGAAGAACAATATAATGAAAAATTCTGTGTTTAATATTTTTATTTTAATTTAGCATCTATGAAAATTCAGGAGCTAAACCTAGCCAAAGACAACTATTATCTGGCTATATATACCCAGAAATATGAAAGCTTCAGTACAGGATTCCTGTTTTTAAAAAATTCATGTTCTGAAACCTGGGATAGCAATATTTACCACAACTATTTCTCTAATATAAAATTGACAACTACAGTGTTTCCAAAGACCACTGGCCATTCAGACAAATGTGGGTATCGCTACTGCCACCTATTGTTACAAGTTTGAAGATATTTTCATAATTGTATTTTTCCAAATTGAGATAAAATTGGAAAATAGCAAGCTTGTTACAATTGAGGTATTTGTAAATAGACATGTTTCGGTGCCTTCTTTGACAGCTTTATTTTCAGAGCTATATAAAATTGGCTAGTACAAGTGCTAAGAAAATCCAAGATCTTCATGGACACCTGATAAAAAATTTACTAAATTATTATTACAGCAATTGTATCTTGCATACATCCTAGAAAATTGTCTTGTTGCCACACAGGAGGAAAAGCTCCAAAGTGTGATAATGGGCTGGATGATAGGATTCTGATTAGTATCATATGAATGTACTGGATAATTACTTAGAAGTAGTTATGGATTTTTTTGTTTCTGCATTGAAGCCCCAGGAGTGGGAATTGCGGATAAAACAAAAGATTTCAAAAAAAGGAGAAGATTTTAAATAGGAAGACAAAATAAAAAAAAAATTTTTTTGCAAGGCCTACTGACTTTTTGAGTACCTCAGGTTCATCACAGACTGTATAATAACAAAATTATGTATTTCAGATTGGTGATAACTATATTATTTGGGATTGCACGTTTAGAATCTTGTCAAAGGTATTTCAGTTTTACGGAATGATTTTGAAATCATGAAACCTTTACTCATTTTTTTACACAGAATTCTGTGGATTTCTATTAATTTCTAGATTTAGAAGTTGCCTTAATGAGTACTGTGAGACTTGAACATATGATTAAAATATCATAAAACTGTTAAATCACTGTGATAAAACCAGATTACCTTTCAAGTTGTAATGTTTGTTAGTCTGAGCCTTTCTTGAAGGAAAGAGTTAATTTTTCTAAGACATCTGATATTTATCTATCCACATACACATACTTATTTGAAAAAACTATCTTCTACTGGAAGTTGGTGATTCTTAAACTGTACTTGGTAAATCACGGCAAAACTACAAATTTGTCTCCATGCCTTATTTGGAGTCTGAAATGCAGATTTTTTTTTTTTTTTAATTTTTTTTTTTTTTTTTTTTTGGTTGGGGTTGGGCCTGTTGAAGTAATTTCC
>VYZV01031542.1:65029-75755 GCA_013401275.1 Pandion haliaetus | reverse complement strand
CAGTGCTGGTTTCAATATGAAATTTTTGCAGCTTTCGTTTCTTTATAATATACATGCAGCCTAAAATACCCTCATCTGCACTTCCAAATCTTCCACAAGCCTGGTGGCAAGTTTATTGCATATTAAGTAGACATACACAATGTTGTCCGTGCTACCTGAAGACCTCACTCTAATTTAGTGCATCCCGTCATTAAATTTTTTATGTTTTTCATAGCGTATAATCTCAATGATGCCCAAGTTGATTTGAGTTCATATTAAAAGAAAATGTTAAAACAACCAAATACATCACCAAACTGGTGAGGACTGACAAGCAACAGATTAGAAATCATCCAAGGGATGATTTAAAAAAAAAAAAAAAAAAGCCAAACCACAATATTTGATTTTTTTTTACATTGCCTTTTATCTTTAATACTTCATAACTCTTCTGAAATACTCAACAGTAGGTTGGAATACAAATCTATCATCCAATTCTCATATAAACCCAATTTTTCAGCTTCAAATCTAATAATTCTTTATCCTCCATGAAAATGTTTCTATTTAAAAACAACAATGCTATTATTTCCCAGTTATCCATACTATTTACTCTTGATATCATCCAGAGCAGAACTGAAGAGTCAACCACCCCATCCAAACCTTTTAAAGCCAGATCCTTTAATTTGCTCAAGTAGTTATTGTTACTTCAGCCTTAATGCATCGTGAACATCCCTCTACATCAACGTGTCTTGACATGCAACAGCTAAGATGGAACCCATTCCACACCATCCAGAAAACCACCTTCTCCGCAGACATATACTACTACACAGCTCTCATGAGCTGTGCTACTCCAGTATTTCAGGATCAGTATTCTTTCCTCTAGCTGACCATTTTATTGCACGTCTAATGCAAACTTCCCTACTGAAAGTAGCTTAACTATTGCTGGATACATATGATGCTCATAATACTGCTATTTCATACTTAGTATGTTGACTTCAGTAAGATGCTCTTAAGTTGGAAGAATCAACATCGATGACATTTTGTCATTAAATAACCACTTTCTTTTCCTCTAAAACTGAATCCTTCCTTCTCATCCTGTACATAAAGAGCATTAGTTTGCTTGTATAGTACTACCCCAACGATGAATTGACTGTTAGGAAAACCACTTTGTGCCAGAATGTTAAATTTTCCTGCATTATAAACAGAGGGGTTTGCTGGCCATCATGATAAATATACACATCAACTGCTTAATATGCTTAATTAAAGTAATATTTTAGTACCTTCTCAAGGCTCCCCACTACCAGCATCTACTCCTTCATTGGCAAGATAGACCACGCAGATCATCCTACTGGTAATTTATTAATTCTCAATCACACAGTGTTTATCCAGGTGAAATAGGTAAAGTATGTAGTTAACAGCTAATTTCAACAGACATCTGTGTCCAAGCAAGCAAACAAGAGATGGCTGATAAAAAACCCTGACACATCACCTAATATATCAGTCTTGTCTCAAGGCAACACCAGCTNGGGGGGGGAAGTGAAAAGTGACTTTGGAGGTCACCTCATCCAAATTTTTATTTAGAGGAAATCCAATTTCAATGCTATATTAGGCTGCTCAGGGCCTTGTGCAGCAGACTTCTGAGTATCTCCAAGAACGGAGATTCCACAGCCTACTCGGGCAGCCTGTTCCAGTGTTTACCCAACCCCATGGCAGAAATGTTTTTGCCTAGTTTCTAACCAAAATTTCCATGCTTCAACTTGTGCCCATTGGGGTTTTTTTTCACATTACTGTGTACCTTCAGGAAGGGCCTGGTTCCATCTTCTCCATACCTTTCTATTAGGAAGTTGAAGATACGAGGTCTCTCATTATTCCTCCCTTCCTCAGGTTGAATAAAACCCAGTTCTCAGCCTTTCCTCGGAAGTCTGCTCCAGTTCTCTAACCATTGTCATAATCCTCTCCTAGACCTGCTCCAGTATTTATTGTCTTGTCTTTTAACGGGGAGCCCCAACCTGGGCCCAGAACTCCAGAGGTGTTACAAGTGCCACATACAGTGGAATAGTCACTTTTCTTGACCTGCTGGCTACACTCTTGCTGATGCAACCTAGCACATAGTTGACCTTCTCAAGGCATAAGAATTTAATGCAACTCACTGTTGACCAGAATCCCCCAAAACACTTTGTAGTCAGACAGTGCTCAGGTTACACTGTTTCCGAGATTATTACAGCCCATGTGCAGGAGTCTGTAAAGCATCTTAGCTCAACTTCCCCATGTTTCTGTTGGCCTACGGCTCCAGCCTGCCAAGGCCCCTCTAATGGCAGCCCTACCCTCCAGCTTCTCAACTTCTCCTCCCAGTTTTGTGTCATTCACATTGTGGAGGGTGTAACCCATGCCACTGTGCATTGACAAAGATCTTAAACAGCATTAGTCAACAGTACTTGCCTCAACAAATGCTACTAGCAGCTGACCACAGGTCAAATTCTGCATCTGCTTCCATTTTCCATGTGCTCATGCCCTTGCGCAGAATGGCTTTGAGCAGCATTCACCACTCAGGCCTACTGTTCCCAGTGATCCTCTCTGGTTTTGCTTATACTTCTGACCTCAGACCATAGACAGTTTTCATCAGCTTAGATTAATTTCTTTGTGGTTTTTTTTTTTATCTCTGCAGTTAATATCCCACAAGTATAGTCACAGTTCTTTGTACATCTTCTGCTTCTACTATATCCTTTCTAAAGAAACGAAAATACAGTGAGGCAGTAAAGTAGAACATTGTGCTTCACTCAACACAAAAGCACACAGAATCATAAGCAGAAAAATGTTGTTTACTATGCGGGTCCCTACAATTTTCCTAGTAATTTTTTAAGTCTATTGGCTGCTTTGGGCCTTGCTGAGGACTCAAATAACATTCTCACTGACCTATCCATACGGACATACCCCAGTCTCTTTTTGACTTGTATTCAGTCAGTCACAATTGTTGAAGCATGTTGTTTCTTAAGTTCTCCCTCCCACATACAGTATTTTTCATATAACAAGGATTCATTTCTGTCATCTCACTGCCGTTTCCTACATGATTTTTCTACAATTCGTTAGCTTTTGACTATTAATGTAACATTCAATTGACCTGAAGTGTCTTCTAGTGGTAGTGTTAGGATCTCACACTTATGCCTACACTCCTGTACTACTATGAAGTAAAGAGCAAAATGAAACCACCTTGTTTTGAAACTTTTTTCACCTTGTTCATATATTGACCTACCAAGTAGGTCTAATATTGACCAACCTATTGCAAAGCCTAGTAGGTTTCCAAATTTTTCATTACCATGGTCATTTCTAGTAAACTGCTCTCCAAGGTATCTTCTGGGCTGGCTCACTTTCATGCTTCAGTTGCTGGATTTTATGCTTTGCTCTTCTCTCCAATCTTGTAGCAACTTAATATTGTTCTGTCTAATCATGCAACGTTTTTTTAATCCTATTCTGACACCGATAAACATTTATTCTAAAACACCAGCACTGCTGCTAGAAAACAGTCCCTCTGCCATCTACAAGTATTAAACCTTTTTTGGTCATTCTTTTCATTTTTTCCTTTAGCTAGCATTCTCATTTTAGTTATTTGTGGGATTCTCTCCCCCACAAACATCCATCTTACACAAAACATGAAGTCTGAATATCCTATAAGCTCTTGCTGAGTCATGTAAGAAGGTAGGTATCTTTAATCTTTACATTTCTGTTCCATATTGTAACAGCAGTTCAGTTCATCTCATCTTCCTTGCTTTTAGAACTCCACTACCGGTAGAGCTCTCAGGGGAAAATATGCTACAACTTTCTGAAAGAAAACTACCTAGTAAGCAATAGTGGAAGAGTTAGGCTTTACCTGACTGGAACTAGTTAATGTGTTAGTTTGATGTTTAAAAGTTAAATACAGTGCAAGGTAATATGTTAGAACTAGCATGCTGTTTAACTTACCTCCTTGCTTATAAACTGTTAATTCTCGTACAGTTTCCAAGAACTGCCAAAACTTCTCATTACCATCTTCTGCAATAAATTCACTGTTTAAAAATAAAAATGAATTGTCCATAGGTATACCACAATAAAAGTCTTCAGTTGTTTAAAATAACAACAACAAAGTGGTAAGTATTCAATGACCATCTAACATCTCTGTAGCATAGAACACTGAGCAGTGGTATATTTTGGTTAAAATAAATTTTAAACAAAATACCACCAATCTGAACTCAATAATCAGAGCTGTAAAGCAAACAGACTGTTTTCTGGTACAGAAAGAAATGCAATTTTTCACTTTATTTTTCCACAAGTATTCCAATATACAGTTATAAATAAAATCTAATCAGCACACAAACTTTATTTAACAGTGGCTAAACATACAAATAAGAACACACACTCTGTCAAGTTACAGTTTTTAATTAAATTACAGACTTTTATCGATGGTAATGTCTACTTTGCTATGCAGGGGAGGTCCCCAATCTCTGGAACACTTCCAGAGATGGGTTAATCCTTACAAAGCATAGAAGTTAAGGTTTGCTTTATTCCAAATACCATTCTTCCATTTACTGGTAACACTTTTTACTTTTGTGCTTTTTCTTAAGGGAACATCAGCTGCTTTTTTTTCCTCCTCATGTCTGCCAAAACGATCTACTTGCTAGCGTGAGCATATTGTTTTCCAATCGTTACTTTGGAAGTTTGCCACTCCTTTGATTACAGAAGCTTGCAATTCTCCCTTTCATGGGAGTCCTCCAAACAGCAGCAAATAAGTTTAAAAACAAAACAATGATTTTAAACTAAACTGGCAAGGAAGCCACAAACACATAATACTAGAAGACATTTTCACTTCCTATTTCTAAATTATGATTACAAGTCAACAATACCTCTTTAAAAAAGTTTTTACTACTACAGCTTCACACTTTCACTAATACCTTTATACATAATTATTTTATTCATGAGTAAAAGTAAACTAATTGGGATGAGATTAAGAGATACTGTTACTCAGTGGAGGGTAGGGATTATGTAGATTTGCCCATTGCATCTCCTCAACCTAATCTGCAAAACGTCCCAGTAGGCTAGATACGTGGGAAAGCCTGTCAGCACTATCCACAGCATTTAACAAAGAGAGGAAACAGTTAAGCCTCATACCAAAGAAGTACTTTAATACACCCCGATAGGGGAAAAGAGAAAAGAAACGCAGCCATCCCCTTCCGAAAGCTCACCTTCCCTCTCAGCCCGCGCAGCGGGGAGAAGAAAGGGACCGAACCCACCCCTCCCTCCTCCTGCCCCCTCAGCGAGGCGCCCCCGCCCCCCAAGAGACAGCCAGGGGAGGTATGGNGGGGGGGAGGGGGAGGAGGCTGCACGCACCTCGCCTCCAGCAGCAGCGGGGTCGTCGGCCACTTCGCCGCCAACCGGGCCGTCACGGAGTGGGAGGAGACTGGAGCCCTGCCGCAGGAGCACGGCTGGGCACAGAGAAGGGTAAAGAGGAGGGCAGGCAGCAGCGGCCAGCCCGCCATGAGGAGGAAGGGGCGATAAAGGGCCCCCAGAGCAGCCACCGCCCCGCACGGCTCTTCCCACGCCCCCTCAGCCTCGGCGAGCGCACCGCCGCACCGCCCTCACAGGCTATGCCTTGCTCCTATTGGCTGTGCTGTGCCCTCGCTATTGGGCTATTGGTCAGCCCAGAGAGCGGTCAGCGGCTGACGCCAAATAAATAGCGGGGCTACCCGAGCTAGCGCGGTGACACGCGGCGTTGGGGGTGGACCGCGGGCTGCTCGGTGTCGGCTAAGGGGGCGGGGCGCCGCGCTGCGTGGCTCGCGCCCACCCTCTCGCGCAAGCGCGGCAGCGATGTTAACGCCGGCTCCCCGAGGTGGGGACGTTTCCGTTATTTTTTTAATTGTGGGGTTGTTTTATGAGTGTGAGTTTTCCGTAGAGTCTCCTTAGGTTTCAGCTGTGGGGCTCTGCCGTTACCCCTGAGCGGTACGCTCCGTGAGCTGGGCGCCGCTGAGGATAGACCGGGCGGTGTTATCCTGGCGCGGGAACGGTAGGTGCTTTCCCTGGCGCTCCCTAAACCTCCCGGTGCCTGGACCTTCGTGGTTGTTCTCCCTCGGCCTTCACCAGGGTAAAAATAACAGCTAAGATCTTAGTAAGTGTTAGCAGCTGTCGTAGTTTAACCCCAGACAGGAACTAAGCACCACGCAGCTGCTCTATCACACACAGACAGAGACACAGACACCCCCCCCACACACACACACACCCCGCTAGGCAGGGGAGAGAAAATAAAAGGTTCGTGAGTCGAGGTAAGGACCAGGGGAGATCACTCAACCGATTACCGTCATGGGCGAAACAGACTCGACTTAGGAGAAATTAATTTATTGCCAATCAGAGTAGGGTGATGAGCCTAATGTCAACACGGCTTCCCCTTCTTGGGCTCAATTTCACTCAATTTCTCTATCTAACCCCTGCAGCAGCGCAGGGGAATGGGGGTTAGGGTTAGTTCATCACACTTTGTCTCTGCTGCTCCTTCCTCCTCAGGGGCAGGACTCCTTACTCTTCCCCTGCTCCAGTGTGGGGTCCCTCCTGCAGGAGGCAGTCCTCCACGAACTTCTCCAATGTGGGTCCTTCCCACAGGCTGCAGTTCTTCACGAACTGCTCCAGTGTGGGTCCCTTCCATGGTGTGCAGTCCTTCAGGAGCAAACTGCTCCAGCATGGGTCCCCTGTGGGGTCACAAGTCCTGCCAGAAAACCTGCTCCAGCATGGGCTCTTCTCTCTGTGGGTCCACAGGTCCTGCCAGGAGCCTGGTCCAGCACAGGCTTCCCACAAGGTCACAGTCTCCTTTGGGCACCCACCTGCTCTGGCATGGGGTCCTCCCTGGGCTGCAGGTGGCTATCTGCTCCACTGTGGATGTCCATGGGCTGCAGGGGGACAGCCTGCCTCACCATGGTCTTCCTCACTGGCTGCAGGGGAATCGCCTGCCTCACCATGGTCTTCCTCACTGGCTGCAGGGGAATCTCTGCTCCGGTGCCTGGAGCACCTCCTCCCCCTCCTTCTTCACTGACCTTGGTGTCTGCAGGGTTGTTTCTCTTACATGCTCTCACTCCTCTCTCCAGCTGCAGTTTCTGAGCCACAGCAACTTCTTGTTCCCTTCTTAAATCTGTTATCACAGAGGCACTACCACTGTCACTGATTGGCTTGGCCTTGGCCAGCAGCGGGTCTGTCTTGGAGCCAGCTAGCATTGGCTCCATGGGACATAGGGGAAGCTTCTAGTGCCTGTAACCGCCCTGCTACCAAAACTTTTCCACACAAACCCAATACAGCAGCTTCGTACAGAATATATGTATTCATATATAGTGGTTGCTGTAAGGGGGAAGTACTTAATTTTTCCTGCCCTCAAAGTGAAAGTTTACCAAACCAATTTATTTTGCTCACAGTTATTTCCTGACTGTTTAAAGCTGCTGTGTGGGTGGCAGGAGCCAGTCAGGGCACTAGTCTAGGGAGCAGGCTGTGGATTGCATAGTTTGATTTGTTAGTGCTCAGGACTGGTCAGTACAACATCATATGTACAAACAAAAGCAATCTGTTTGCCAGGTGTTCTCAAACTATGGTACAGAAACTCTGCCCAAACAAAATGCTTCTACTTAACATGCTGCTGGGTCTTTATCATCCAAAAGTATGATACAGACAACCCTGAGGGTTGTTCATATGTAAATTCAGCCTGGGGCCTTTGTGTTTGATATTTTTTGGACTTACTCTCAAAAATTTGTGCTGTTTTAAGACCTCAGGTAATTTTCAGGTACCACTGTGACACATCAGTGATGCCAACTTTAATATAAATCAGTTGATTTAAGGTAACCTTACCTAAGACTGGTAGTGCAGTCCTCATATACCTCTCTAGAAATAATGAAAACCACAGGAGTATTTCTCTTGGTTCATGTGTAAGGCCATTAGAAATAACAAAATTCAGCATCTTTTATATGCAGAAAAGTTCTGATGTGCTGTCTAAGCAGCTTTTTTCTTTCATATTGACAGTTCAGAAGCTGCTGCTGCTAACAGGGATGGCATGGCCGGAGTACTGTACAGATGAGTAAGTTTAGGCCCCTTGTGTTTCTGTGCTGGTAACCCATGTATGTGGCCAAACTCTTGCATCCACAGAAAGTAAAAACTCGTGATGAACTGACAAAAGACACTTCCACCACTCCCTAGCAAAGTTCAAAATGCATTTGAGGGACTTAGTAGAACTCACGCTACATTTGTTCTGCACAGAATAGGCTGTAGCTGTTTTATATTGACCATATACCAAAAAAACCCAACCCCAACAATCCTTCTGTGGTTAAAGGAGTTAGTAACAAGTTGCTTTTTGCTGTTTTTTCAGCCAAAACAGAAATTTACTGAGCACGTTCCCCATGTATATACATTTACCACACATTTTTCATAACTCCATGTGATACTCTTAATTTGGGATGATGGATGCATCTACCTTACCGTAATCTATCAATTACTTTTCTATATAAAGTTGCTATATTATGTTTTGGTTGATATTGATATTGAAGAGGGTGCTATTGTTGCTTAAATGTGAATTCTTAATAGCCTGTAGTTGTTTCATCTTGAGCTGTGACAATTTATGATTTGCCATACAAAAAAATAAAAGTTTGTTGCCACTGGTTATGGAAATACAAGTAGCTTTGAATTCAGTGGCATGATAAAGTAGTAGCTCTGAATCAAAGGTCAGATAATTATCTGTGGTGAACTACAGAAAATAGTTTGTCCAGTTTTTATCCTTTCTGCTTAAATTCAGAGATCTCCATGAGACAGAAAGAATCTCCCTGCCAAGATGTATCTCTCTCTCCCATTTAGGTCTACTGTTTTATTAGGTGCTTAAAATTTAGGATCATATATAGGCTAAATGAAGTTGGAAGGGACCTCAGGAAGTCTGTAGTCCAACCTCCTGCTCAGAGCAGGGTCAGCTCTGAGGTCCAGTCAAGTCTTGAAAAAATCCAAGGCTCACACCTGCATAACCTCCCTGGGCAACCTGATCCATTGCTTAAGATGCAGGTCTAATTGCTCCTCAGAAAGAAATACATTAACTTCCTTAAAAAAGCTTTTGCATATTTATCCATCTTCCCTTTGCTTTAGTACCTTAGCTACATTCTAGCCACAAAGAGCCAATACACACTTTTGAAAAATCTATTTCTTTATATTTGGACAAAAGCAGATTTTAATCTTTTAAGCGGTGTGCAAACCTAGAAGATGGCGAGCAGACTTAATCTTCATTTCTACTGCCGAATTTTCTTGTAATTAAGTATTCCAAATAACGCTTGGCCATTCTTGTACGTACATTCCATATATGAGAAACCCCCTTAGTTCTCTGAAACCCTTCTTCAGCAGAACAGAAAAACAATTACAGCAAAATTTTAAAATTATTCATACCACAGCTGTGCAAATAAGAATTATCATAGCTGTTTCATTGTGAATAGAGGAAGTGATTAATGAATGCTTCTCAGTAAGATGCAAATGTTTTATAGTATAAGCCACAGTGAGCTATGTCTATTTACTAGAAACAGTAGCAATAAGTGAAAATAAGTTGAGCTTCATCAGTGTATTCAGTTAGCTGAAAATAAAACTTTATTTTTTAACAGATTGAAAACAATTTTTGAGGTGAAATGCTCCCTTTCTCCCTAACTTGTAATGTAAATGTCAAACACTAGTCAGAAGATATACCTGTTAACTGGTTAGTAATTGACAGCCTCTGCTGGCATCCTTTTACCTTGCTGTGAGATTGGAGGCCGATCTCTTCAGAACCTGTCAATGTCAATTCTGTCAGGCATCTGAGGTGTTTCCCTGATGAGATTAAGGATGCCGTACTGCACTGCTTTTTATCCATTCCATTGAAAATAAAGACCAACCTGGGTTATTTGATTAGCAAATCTCAGTATAGTGGTATTATGTAATAAACAATGCAAAATACAGTCTGTTAGTTCTTCATTTTGCTTTACAAGGATGAGCAAGTGAAAGAAAAATTGATGCAGAAGTAACATAAGCTTGGTTTCAACAGCTCACAGAAGCTGCTCAGTGGCAACTTTCTGGCAAGCAGAATTTACGCTGCTTTGGTATGCCTACAGGTGCAGCTGCAGTGACAGTAAATGGCTCTCTTCCAGTATGCTTCTCTTTCCAACTTTATCAAAAAAGAAAAGAAACTGAAGCAACATTTTGATTTGTAAAATAAACATGGAAGTTACAGCTTCTTATTTAAAATGACCCACCTCAGAAATGTTAAGAATATACTTCCTGGGCCAGATCAACAAACTTCCTACAAATCTCTGGGCACGTCTGTACCAGGTAGTGGTGAACACTAAAATGTGGCCATAATGGGGAATGCAGCTCCATTTGGATACACCAGCTCAAGTTCATAAGCAATGCCACTGCTCTGCTCTGCCAACAGAACAGTGTGATTGTATTGATTTCTGGACTTTACTGTATCACACAGGTGTGTTATGGGTTTGTGTGGCGTGGGGTTTTTTTGGGTAGCAGGGGAGGGGGCTGTGGGGGTGGCTTCTCTGAGAAGTTGCTGGAAGCTCCCCCCGACTCCAAGTCGGACCCGCCTCTGGCCCAGGCCGAGCCCATCAGTGATGGTGGGAGCACCTCTGGGAGAACAGATTTAAGAAGGGGAACCTGCAGTGAGTGGTGGGATTGGAAAGTGAGAGGAACCCCTCTGCAGACACCAAGATCAGTGAAGAAGGAGGGGCGCCTGAGGGGGCGGATGGCCCTG
>VYZV01031542.1:27488-40128 GCA_013401275.1 Pandion haliaetus | reverse complement strand
CAGGTCATTAATGCAGACGTTTCAACAGCATTGGAATCACTGTCAGTCCTTGAGTGACACCACAAGTAATCAGCCACCAGATGGATTTTGTACCACCCCTCACCCCCATTTGCAGCTCAATAGGCCATCTTGCTATATGGCCCTGTCACCTAGTCCATATCTCACCAGTGTGGCTCAAATAACACTATGGGAGAGTGTGTCAAAGTCCTTGCTGAGGTCAATGTGAACAATATCCACTGCTCCAGGGAAATTTGCTCAATCATCTTCCCAGGGATGGAGGTGAGTCTGATCACCCTATAGCTCCTTGAATCCTTCTTCTTGAACGTAAGCGTGAGGTTTGCTTTTTATTTGTGGACAATGGAGTGAAAAATTACAAGGGAGAAGACGCTGTAACATGCTGGTGTAGATATTTTAACTACTCCCTGTTCCTCAATTTAAGAATTCCTTGAAGTTATAATCACTAAATAAAGGAAGGATAGATGTAGTGATTTTTTTGCTGTGTGCATTACTAGTTTGTCAAAAGAAACAACTCACTACCAGCAATAACTTTTTTAATGTGTTATGATATGTTCATGACATCCAATGTAAAGCTGGCCTCAAGCATGTGTTGTAAATACGTTCCTTTGTACATTTCTTTTAAGACTGGGATGGTGTGCTTCTCTGGTGCCAGGGAGGGTCCACTTTTTCTTGTTAAGCTGAGCTTAATAGATAAAATAGAACTCGAATAGCAATTCATTAAATAAGAGGTGGTCACATATTTGTCTTTTTTGTTGTTGTTAATACTTGGACTCCTAGTGTTCTGTAATATTTATACAGTTTCAGGGTATGTTGAGTCAAGCATTTATTTCTATTCAAATTATTTTTATCCAGGAAGCTAACACTTTAATCGTTTTCCATATTCACATTGCAGACAGTGTTCTGCAGAGCTCTTTAACTTCTATCTACAGTGATAACTTTCTTTATTAAACTGTTGACAGTTAAATTACAGTGTAAAACCTTAATTGTCATGTGTTAACATGAAATAACTTCCCAGAGTTTACAAAGAAAGAACATAACTGTTTTGCCTTTCTTTCTCCTATTCCAAAGTTGAGTTATTGGATTGAACTGTCAATATAGATAAGATTCTTTTGTGCAAGGTTCAAAACTTCTGTATAAAATCTGTAGGCAAATACAGAATCCACAGAAGAGGTACAAATACACAGGCAAAGAACTGGTGTTTATACCTTTATAATTCTAAGTGGACTGTAAATGCTTAAAAACACTAAGTAGGAAAAATTCAGAAGATGCGATCTTTAAAACTCTTTTAAATCAGTCTACTCATTAAGCTACTGGGGAGAAACCTCAAATAATTAGTTTGTGTGTATATGTGTGTGTGTGTGTATGCATTTTTTACTACTTAACATTTTTGGTGAAGTCACAAACATCAGCTCAACTGTGTTAAAGTGATCATGCCTTTTTTAACAAACTTTTAAAACCTGAAAATGCCTGTTGAAATGGTTTCCTCCAAATAGAGTATTTAGCTGCCTAAATGAAAGGAGTAACTGAAAATAGCTTTTCCTAAAAAGCCCAGGTCCTCTGTTACACATTACCTTCTTCAGCAAAGTCTTTGTTTTTGATCTCCATTCTCCTGTATCTGTTGTCCAAAGCTGGCAGGTCAGCAAGCATGTAAATGTATGTAGGGTTTTGCAGCACTGCCTCTGACTTCTACAGATTATTTCGTATTAGTGTATATCTCTTTTCACTTTGGTTAGATTGCCAGATATCTGACAATGGGATAAAGAATCCCATTGTGATACAGGTCAGTAACAGGCATCTAATGGCTGCTGGGCATTGCTATAGAGTAATAGTAAAACTGATGGACTGCATCTGACTAACAGATTGACTGGGAAGCTTAAGCGCGGCCACACAGAACTGCGGCTTTGTTTAGGAGAGCAGTGGGAATGGTAGATGCTTATCATTCTGGTTTCATGCTCTACTACTTGTGTTTCAGTCCATTATCAGGTAGTTCCAAAGAAAATATTAAAAATAAACCCAAACAAAACATAAAAATCAAGTGAATTAGGAAATATTCATAGCAAGAAGGTCATTGTAGTTGCATTGATATTTTAAACAAAATTACAAGTTCTGTATCATTTCAGGAGCTAAATTTGGTACTATATGACTAGAGGGTTTTCACTTTGTGCCATATGTTTAGATAACAGAAGAGCTTAAAAGTACATGTGGAAAAAGGAAACTTTCTTGTCCACAATCACATTTTCTGTTTTTTTTTTCTGTAAAGATGCCTCCTCTTTTTTGTGTTACCCAGGTTACATCCAACACTTTTGATCTACCTTCTTGTCAGCCTGATGTTGCCCATTCTCCCACATCACTGTCCTTCCTATCTTGTCAGCTCTTTTGTTTTATATGTTTTTCTTGTGTGACTTACATCCCCTTTGCATTGTACCTGCTTGCTTTGTGTACAAAATGAGCCGGTTGGGGTTCTCATCTCTGCTTGGCTTGCTTGGCAAGCGGCAGGCTTGAATTGTTTGGCTGTTGAGCTTGTCTGCCCTGCAGAGGTTCAAA
Organism: Pandion haliaetus; assembly: GCA_013401275.1. Taxonomy (NCBI): domain Eukaryota; kingdom Metazoa; phylum Chordata; class Aves; order Accipitriformes; family Pandionidae; genus Pandion; species Pandion haliaetus. Next base: position 37,566 of record VYZV01031542.1, on the reverse strand, counting down.
GGGGCTTTTGGATTTTTAGCTGTTTGGCCCTGCAAGGGCTAACAATTGACTACTTTAATCTGTCTTAAATTCTTTGTTTGTTTCCTCTGTTCCTAGCAGCACCCAAAGACTGATAAGGAGAAATAACTGTTTTCTTCCCCCTACCTGAAAAGACAGGGGACAAAAAAAAGATGCATTTCTGTGTAACTCCTCTGTGTTTCTATCTGCTCCCTTAAGCTGCTGCTCAGAGGGCTTTTATAATTGCTTCCCTTTGATTTGTATTCAGTTTTTCCTAGGATAAAGTATTAAAACAGTTGCAAACTGTCTCTATAGCACATGCCTTAGTCTTTTGCTTTTTGTAATGTCTTGGAGAAGACATCTTAAGATTAGTGTTGACAGAGTTGGCAGAAGAATTTCTTGCTTTACCATCAGCTGTCCGTCGGCAGTACTGAAACCCAGCTCTACAGTGTGAGCCACCAGATTCATCCTGAGGCAGGGAGGAGCAGAGTCCTTCCCAGCAGGTGAAGGAAGGTAGATAGGTCCTGGCTTTGTCCCCCTGCCACAGAGGGAAAGAAGGAAAGTTGCTAATGCTTCTGTAACCTGTGGAAAAAAGGTGATGGTTTGATGGAACTAGAAAGGTATGAAGAGGAGAATTTAGGTACAAGTAGGGGAGGAGATACCCATGGGGTACACAGAAGGAAAAGTGTTTTTATGATAAAAGCAATAAGCAAGGAGATCCAAACAGAACATCTGTTTGCGGTCAGAACACAGGACTGCACATAGCTCTATAAAGTCAATTTTTAGCAGGTGTTTTGGCTCTGCAGTGGATTGTTCAATTTCAGCAGTCAAATTTTAATTTCTTTTAAATTTTTGAGAGCTAATTTTAAGCAGTTAGCTTATGCTTTCTTGTTGTCTTTTAATAGACATTTATTTGCTTTCTGCTTCTTGAATTCACATCTAGTATCTGAATTCTAATTTTTTTTCCTCTGCAGTCATGGGTTAGAAATTAAAAGAAACAGCAGCTCATGAAAAATGATAAATGACTAATTCCAGGACCTAGAGCCCCATGAGCAATGTGGTGTACAAATGCACAGAAGCTGACTTTATTATGTGGCTGTTCTCCTCCCCTTCTTTCTGTTTTGAGCCCTTTCATTCTCTTCTGGCCTCTTAGTTGTATTGCTCCCTGGTCAGCCTGGTGCCTGCATGGTAGTGGCGGTAGCTGCAGCAGTGATTGATGTGGACACTAAATTGCTAGACACAGTTAGTGAGTATTCATGGAGCAGTTAGTCCACAAACCTGAAGATGGAGAAGCAGTTTTTTATGTGGTTCTGACCATTGTGTGCAGGATCTGGTTCAAAGTGTTACAGTCAAACAGATGTTCTGTAAAATGTATTTAAATCTCTTACAGGATCAAACACTGCTACCTCTGAAAATCCCCTGCTTTGGGGGTTTTGGTTTTTTAGAGAAAACTACTTAAAATGAAAAAGTGTATTGACGACAATGCATAAAAGTAAAATCCTTTCAAGTGGCATGGGAAATACTTGAAGATGCCACGTGGGAGTCTTGCAGAAAATGCATGCACCCATCGAAGACAGTAAGTCCAAAAAGAAACTGGTGTGGCATAGCTAAACAGCAGGGTGAGAGAGGTAGTTACACAAAGCAGTTTTTACCATTTTTTTAAAAGGTCAAGTTCTGTCTGCAAGAGGAAAGTACAAAGGTTCATAAATTCTGGCAGAATAAGGTAAAAATGCAGTACAGCTAAGAAAGATGTTTGAGGAACAATTTGCAGAAGGTATAAAATTAATCTTTTTGAAACATGCTGGGAATGAGAAGCCTGTTAGAGAATGCGTAGGGCTAATAGATGATCTCTTCTTCTATCTGATTGGAAATAAAACTCTATCAAAAAAGAAGCTATTGTTTTACCTCTTACATCTGTGTTCATCTTTGACCTTTGAAGAAGTTCTGATATGGAACCTTTCATTATAGAGGATGTATCAAAGGCTCTCTCTTCAAACTGAAGTGTTGGTAGAAGCAATTATTGAACAAGTTTAAAAAAAAAAAAAAAAGGCATAAACCAGGTGGTTTTTAAAGGTGCCAGTTGCCAGAACTAGATGGTATTTAAAGGAGCTCAGGAGTTAAACAACCAAACTACTAAATGTGGATGTGACCTCCTCCTTAAAACTTGGTATTCAGAAAATTTGAAAGTAATTTTTAAAAAGACCTCTATGACTTACTAGTAAGCTTAACGTCTACAATGGGAAAACTAGGAGAAACTATTACAGGGAATAGAATTAGTAGATAGTTACCTAATACAACACAGTGGGAGGTCCGTGTGGCTTTTGCAATAGGAAATCATACCTGAATGATCTGGTAGGATTCCGGAAAGGAGTCAAAAAACCATGTTCACAACGGAAGTCTGGTTGTTGTAGTCTGCTTGGGTTGCCAAGGGTGTTCAACAAGGCTTTCCATCAAAAGCTCTGTGCGAACCTAAACTGCTATCAAATGTGAAGAAAGGTCACGTCATGCGGGGAGAAATAGTCTTCCTCTGTTTTATTTTTAACACATACATTTTTTTATTTTCTAAAATGCTGACAAATAAAGGTAAAGGGATATCATCTGGAAAGAAGATGAATACTGAGATAATGATACTATGAATTGTGAAGAAAAAGCTGACTGTGAGGACTTGCAGGAAGACTTTTTTTAGGTAAGTAAGTGCTAAAATGACGCTTGGCTTTCTTTTGTTGGTAATTGTATAGTGATGCATACAAACCCTCCTAGTTTTAGTTATACAGTAAAGACCTTAGCAAGGACTTTGCCACACTGTCCCCCAGTGTTATTTGAGGCACACTGGTGAGACATGGACTAGGTGATGGGGTGCTATAGTGAGGTGCCTATTGAGCTGAATATGGGGGTGAGGGGTGGTACAAAATCCATTTGGTGGCTGATTACTTGTGGTGTCACTCAAGGACTGACAGCGATTCCAATGCTGTTGAAAGGTCTGCATTAATGACCTGGATGATGGGACAGAATCTGGTTCATGGACAACCCCAAATGGGGATAAGAATTGATTTCCAAGGGGGAGTGTGTAGACAATCAGGACCAGACTCTTTTTGAATGCATACTGTGATAGAATGGGAGGAAACAAACTCAACTTGGAAAACAGTAAATTTCAGCTGAGTGAGAAGAAAAGCTCTTTTCCCATGAGGGTGGTCAGACACTGGAAGAGGTTGCTCAGAGATACTGTGGCATCTCCAGCCTTGGAGTTACTCAAAATTTCTGGGCAAAGCCCAGAGCAACCTGCTCAGGTTAGATTGACTTTTGAGCAGTGTTTTGGGCTAAAAATGACTGCTAGAGGTCTCTCCTAACCTTAATTACTTCATTAATCTGATGCTTAATGGTCAGCGAAAGGCAAGAATGGCTTTTTGACTGGGTAGGATAAAGACTGCTGGCTACTGAGGGAGCTAGAATTGTTTTATGTAAACTGTAGGTCACATGGAGCAGATAACCAAGGAGTGTCAGATAAATGGTGAAGTATCAGGTTCAGAGTAAGAGGAGGTGAGCCTTCCCACTGCAGATGCTAAAAGTTAATCTGAGTTCAAATAACCATAGTACAACTATAAAGAATTCTGTCTAGAGCCTTTAAATACACCATTTTGGGAAGTCCCCAAGCTATCAATTTTGGAAAGGTGGACAAGTACTTAGGGTAAACTGTATGTTGTCCTTGTTGGTTAAGTTTTCTATTTATCAGCACTTGCTTGTCAGAAGCAAGGATACTGGACCTTTGGTCTGGGCCAGTATGTCTGTTAGGGGGATTGCCAATTCCAGTTGCTCAAGGAAGGCAAGGCTGCTACAGCTCCATGTTCCTGGGTCCAACCAATAGCAAGGCTGAGCATGTATTCCCAGTAGGCACCTGCACAAATACATGTATATAATATATGTATGGCCAGTCACAGAATGCAGTGCACACAGACACCACAGGACTCATGCAAACATAAACAGTACCAATGACCTTATCCTGTTCCCCTTTCTGGTTGACCACAGCAGAAGTCCTTTAGTGGGAAATGTGTATACACAACATGGATCCCTCCAGTAGCTGGCCTGAGACACTGTCCAGGAGCTGCTCCCTGGATCCCCAGTCTCCCCAGCTGCTGGTACCTGGGTGTGTAAGCCCCTGAGGCCTATAGCCATGTGCCAGTTGTTGGTACAGACCCCCTTGCATACAGCAACATAGACACACACACCTCCTAGTTGACCCCCAGATTTTATGGTCTCTCCAGTAGCTGTCCTGGACTTCCTGGCCTCTCTGGTAGCCAACTCTTCCAGTTGTCTCACATACACTTAAACAGAAATGTGTCTTTGTTGACCACCAGACCCTATGGTCTCTGTAGCAGTTGGTCTAGCTGCACCTCGTGGTCCCTGCAGTAGGCAATTCCTTCAGCTGTCTTGCTCACAAACACCCTAGATTTATGGCTGCTTTAATACCTGGCTCCCCAGTCACTAACCTACTCATTGGCTAGTTTCCTTTGATACTGGCTAGTGATGGCACACTGACGTATGTATGACGTATGTATCCTTGCTCACTCCTGTTGCTGGCACCACAGATGTGTGCCCTGTGACCCCATGGTATTCCTCCAGTTCCTGAATGAAGATTGATTCTTCCCTTCTGAGGGATACTCCCCCATCTGAGATACAAGCTGGTTAGTAGTGTATGTGAAAATGCTTTTATGTAGTGTTGCTTTTCAGTGGGCTGTCTCTTCAAATTCAAAGGCTGCAGATGATAAAACCGGTAACCATATCTATCTTTGCATAATTTTTTCTGATCTCAAACCTTTTTCTGGTCACAATTTTGGGAAAGGATTCCAAATGATGAACTAAAAATTTATTCTTAGATGTTATGATATAATTTTTTTGCATCAGTAGCTCACTTAAGTCTTCTAGAGCTGAAATGCTGCTGTGAGGAGAAGAATCCCTTCAATGAGAAGTTCAGCAGCAGTATCTTTTTATTGAAAAACTATTAGAGTGGGCTTAGCCTTTTTCTTCTGTTTGATTCAGAGCGGATTAATGGCCTATGCACTTTTCCAACAATATAATGCTCTCAATTACTGTTGATGCTTATGTGACTGCGTTGCAAAGATGTAACTGTAAGTTGTGTAGAAGTTCCTGCTGTAAACTAACTAGCTTTATCTACTGCTTGTGCAGCTGTGGTGGCAAGCCAAGGGTCTCAATGGGGCTTTGCAGTGTGGTGCTTAATGCTGGTTGTAAATTAAAGTTTCTTCCCTGAGCTGTTACTTGTCCTGCTGCTGTACCTTTAACTCTTTTCTTATTTTGTTGTTGTTTGTTGAGGTTTTTTTTTTTTATTGCTCGTGATGTGGCTTTAATTTAATTAAGTGTCTGTATTGTACACTGAAACCAAGATGGTAGAGGAGATAGTCCAAAACCTGAGTGAAATTCAGTCTTACAAAACTGAACCCTAGGATGACAAATTAGCAATTCACGCAGTGGATCCTTTCAAAAAAACCCCACCCATTCGTATAAAGGAGATGATTTTAACTACTGGTTGATTTGTTTACTTATTTGTTTAGTCCTTGTGATTTGGAAGAGTGAGTGAGGTGTGGAAAAACTTGACAAATTTAGTTGTGAGAAGATGGTAATCAGATATACCTGGGTTAGAAGAAGTTGGGGGAAAAAACCAGTTAAGGATAATGGCATGTGTAGAATTGTGGAAAACTTTTCAAGAGGGGAATTCTGAATTTGATATGGGAGTTAAAGGACTTGGAAGGCATAGAGGTGGTAGAGTGTGGTCAGTATATCTGAAGTTCATTTTATGAACACACTTGAGATGAAGTTTAGGGAATGGCTGAGAAAGATGTGTGACTAGTTAAATGGGTGAATGAATAATAGATTTTTAATATATACTGTATTTTTTTTTTCTTTGTTATTTGGCATGAAAGTAAAAGAAGGTTTTCTAGACACCATGAATGAGGAAGCTTACTCTTTGCCTGTGGCAATTCTGCTATGTCAATAGCAAGTTCCATACCCCACAGCAATTTGTCATTGTTGCGAGGGAAGGGATACAAATGTAGAATTTAACTGGTATAATATAATTGCATCTTCTCATAGGAACTGGGTTCAACGTTGATGGTCTACATTGAAGGAAGCTGTGTGCTCCTTACCTGCAAGATCTTTCAAATGCTTCTCAAGTATAGGATGACATGACATCGCTAGCCATGTGATACAGTGATTCGTTACTCACTAGCTCATTGCAAGTATGCTGTAGGTGTTTTGTGTGGCCAGAGCAAGACTTAAACAGGAAGAGGAGGTTCTCAAAGTTGACAAACTCCTGGCTTTGCTTAAATGCAGAATGTCTAGAAGACCCTTGTTTTAGGAGTGTGTGAGGGAAGACTGGTTGAGAAAGATAAAGGACATGGGATGCACTGCATTGTAAACATAAGTGGATTGCAGTGGTGGAATCAGAGCAGATGGGGGGGTAAGGCTGTGGGTGTTGCTGAGAGATGGGGCCTTTCAGAACTGAAACTGAGTGGGGGGGAGGAGGAGCAGGAGGGTACACCTGGCTTGGTAGTGAAGTGGAACAGAGACTGCTGGAGGTTTTAAGAGGAGTTTTGAAAACTGGCTACAAGTGTATATATTTATTTTGATAGGCAATTCAATCCAAATTGAACTGCCATCCATAGAACACAGAGGTAGGGTAGAAGCCTATTGCTCTTTCCAGCTTTTAAAACTCACAATAGGTGAGCTTAACATATTTTTCCTGACTTCCAAGACAACTCAAATCCTTGAACTCTTAGCAGTTGCCTATGCAAAACTGATACATTAAGAGAGTCCTTTTAGGACAGTGCTCAATTTGAGAGTCATTGATAGAGAAACAGTTTATAAATAACAGCAGTGAAATCCTTGTAACTTTTCAGAATAAATACAAACCCTTGAGGCAAGGAGACAAGAAGTTTCTGCATGCCCAAATTCTTTCATGCCTTACAGGTACTTGGTTTGTCACATCAGTTTCAAGTTTCTTGGCTATGGTTGCCCATATAGCACTCCAACTCAGACTTATGCAGACACTTGCACTGCAATAGATGGATTATAAATCCATTGAATCAAAATAATCATCATGGAATACAGTAAATTTTGTGTGAAATTTGAGAGCTGCACGTGTATGCGCTTTTTAATCCTTTCCATAATGAAAAGGCATTTTTGGCTTGATGAGGTGTTGGTATGAAAAGTACTTGCACATAAAAAGATGTGATTAGATACATCTGCTATGGTAAATCCCATTCAGCTGAAGTTCTGAATCTGCAAATTCTGACAGCTTTTTATTCAGTGGTATAGCTGTTAGCATAGGTACATATGGAAGCGATGCTTAGAAATACTACCTGTGAGTTCTTAAATATGTATAAAGTAAAGAAATCCTTTACCTTAATTTGGCACTTTTAAGATAAACTACACTGGCTCTTGAAACTGTAATTTTAAATCTTCAATTAAAGGCTTTATTAGAACACAACAAATCTGACCAGGATAAAAACAGGAAAACCTCAAGGTGAGGGAGAGTTAGTTATAAAGCTGGAAAACAAATTACTGTTTGCTTCACATGTCATTCAAGTGTGTTGGCTTTTCCTTAGTCCTTCTTTCAAACCCTGTTCATTCTTCCCTCTCCCACTGGTTGCTTAGCTTGAGACAATCTGCATTTTCCATCTTGAGATTTTTCCTCACAGTCTCTGAGAAAATCCTGTTCAATCACCTTTTGAGGCTTGACTGTGGTTCTGCTTTCTGAAACTGTCAAGACACTGTCAGTCTTAGCTGCCCTGTAGCTTCCTTACTTGCCATCTGTCCGTTGTGTGCTTCTTTTCTGTATTTTTAATGGCTAAGAGTGTTCAGCGTTTAGGGAAGAAGTCTCCTTTCTTCCCTAGTCTCCTTTCTTCTCCACTAACTCATTCCCTAAAACTGCGGTTTTAGTCTTTCTTTATCACATGACGTTTTATGAATTGCAAAGAGTTTTATGGTGTTCTGTAAAATGTAACCTCACGAAGTAATGAAGATACCAAATTCTGTAAAACATGAACATGAGTTTGTATCTTCTTAGTCTAACATTAAATGTGGGTTTACCACACTCCTGTTTTCTTCTGTGCTTTCCTGCGGATGCTGGTATTCAACCATTTACACTGGTTACACACAGGAAAATAGTGTTTGTTTGCTTTCAGTATTCCCCCAGTGGCTTCACATTTTTCACAGATGCTAAGTGACTTTTATTTTTTTTCTTTTGTAACTTTGATCAAAGCAGTCAGGTCTTCTTTACTTCAGATTATGTTGGCTCATATTCTTTTGCACCTCTTATGTTCTTCATACATATATATATATATATGTATGTATTTGGGAGAGAGGAGGTAAGAAGTGTATTGTGGAGAAGAACATAGTACAAAAAAAGTCCTTAATATTTTGGAAGTGTACAGGAAGAAATTTTAAGCTTATGATGTCTCATTCAATTTTTTCTGTGGAAAGCAGGTCAAGACTGATTTTGGCTCTGTTAAGAAAATAATAATCTACTCTTATTTTATGTAAAGTTTACTGGCTACTCACAGTGTAGAGAAGGGAGTGGGGAGAAAGGGGCAAGGTACTTCTGTGCTCCTGCTTTCCAGACACAGCTGTTCCTTTTGTTGTTTAGTACTCTGTCTCTCTCAAGCTGATCGCCTGCAGGGGGAATAGCCAAGGAGGGGCAGGTGGGCAAGCAGCTCCAGAGCTGGAGTGATAGTACAAGGCTTCTTTGTTTCCTAGGACTTAGGTGAGAAATCCCTTGCTTTATTTCTGTTTCTGCACTGCAACATATGTACTACCATCATTAATGATTGTTTTGGATGTAAATAGCAATGGTGTAATGACACTATAAAACCTTTTTATTTGACGTTAATGGAAGTAAACTTTGTACCTGCAGTTGATGGTGTGAATGTCTAATGCTTCCACTGGCAATTTTTCTTCTCCTAAATTTCTTGAGGAATTGATCAAATCTACAGTTAACTGATAAGCTTAGTGGGTGTAAACTTAATTACATCATACCCTACTTACGCAAAAATTACATGCACACTTTATTGTGGGACTTGAGACTTCATTTTGTTTAAACTTGAGAATGATTACATTCTCACAGATTAGTCTTGCTCTAGGTTATTTGATCTTCAGTTTTGAAGAAGACACGCCTAGTCATCATCTTGGTGGAAGGATGACTGCCAATTACCAAGGTATTTTAGCATAGTTACTTGCTTTGCACATCTGGGAAGGATTTTGAAAGATTCAGTTCAGTCTTATGAACAGACTCCAGCTTTGTGACTTTCAGAAACGAAGGAACAATATTAGCTATTGTGAAAACATAAATCAATTGACAGTTGTTGCATACATAGTGAAATAGCTCTCCTGTATCTCTCACACTGCCTTGTAGCAGCAGTCCAATAGTGGCAGAACCCCTATTTTTTTTCTGCCCTCTTAAATGGAGGACAGTCCAGGAAAAGATCATGGTTATGTGTGAGTACATGCCAAAATCACATGTCATTCTCATGAACAACAACAACAGAAATCCGTACTGGCACAGAGACAATATATCTAGGAGTTTACTGGCTCACTGCTGATGTATTATTTTAAGGAGGCAGAACTTCTCAAAAGAATGGTGTTTCAATGCTGACAAGTCAAGAAAAATATCAATTCTGATTTATATGGAAATAAGGGCCGTTCATGTTGTTGTGGTTTCAGCTCAGTCGGTAACAAAGCACCACGAAGCCGCTCACTCACCCCCCACCCCCTCGCCTGGCCACGTTGGGATGAGGAGAAAATACAAGGGCAGGCTCGTGGGTCGAGACAAGGACTGGGAGGGATCACTCCCCACTTATGGTCACAGGCAAAAGACAGGCTCAACTTGGAGAAGAAACAAAATCAATTTCATTTACTACAAATCAAATCAAATAAAACACACAAGGGTATTGGGAAGGGAAACCAAACATCAGACCACCTCCCCCCACCCCTCCCGCCTCCCCGGCTCAGCTCCATTCCCGGTGCTTTCTACCTCCTCCCCCCGGCGGCGCAGGGGAACAGGGGATGGGGGTTG
>VYZV01031542.1:764-27136 GCA_013401275.1 Pandion haliaetus | reverse complement strand
AGAGGCGGGTCTGACATTTTGGGGCGGTGAATTGTTCTAGCAGCTTCTTAAAGGGGCCATCTCTGCAGCCCCCCTCCCCTGCCACCAAAGAAAGCCACGCCACACAAACCCATAACACGTTTATAGACATGGGTAATGAAACTCTCTAAAGTTTATCTAATTCTAGTTAAGGAAATGCTAAATATAGCTGTTTGTTATTGCCTAGCCTGTAGGCAAACTATTCCCCCAGCACACACACAGTGTTTTATTTACAATTGCATAAGTGTCCTTGCTGCATGCCTTTGCAATTCAGTCATATATGTTGTGCAGTCCTATCAAATAATGTATCCTACATTTGCATCTTCTGGCTATTGGGTGAAAGGGAAGGGGAAATGGTTTCCTCAAAAGAGAGTAGGTTTTTTTTGCTTAGTTGGTTGATTGAAATACTACCTACATGTAGCAGAGAATGCAAATTTCCGCTGTTGGATAAGATTTAAAATCACAATGTCAGCAGCATCTCCTTGTTTCAGGAGTTGGAATGAATTCTTTTCTATATCTTTCCATATTCCTGTGTTGCTATTGAGAAATGGTAATTAATGGGGAGGTCAGGTCACTGAGCAACCTTAACTGCTTTATCGCCTGCTTCCACTTAACTCAGTGTTCCAGAGTACCTGACTCAAATGCTTCATCTCGAACAAATCACACTAACTAAACTTACAGTTTATGCTATGAAGATTCAAAGGCCACCCTGGGATCTCCACCGGTCATACCAGTGGAAGGAAACTCTTTTGAAATAAAGAAATTTAGAGGTTTGCTGTTACTTGGTTTCCTTGATACAATGAAGTATACTTACCTTCTAATAGAAATCTTCGTACAGTGGTCCAAAAATAATTTGCCAATTAGTCAAAATAACTTGCTTCTTACTTTGAAGACAAGATCTGTTTATCGCTCTCAAAAACCTCAGCTGACTACTTCAAGATATCACAGAATCATGGGCTTCAGATTATTTGGTGAGTCTTCCACAACTTTATCTCTCAAGTAGGACCTAAAATGACTGAGGAGCAGCTTCTTTAAACCTATGCTTTGTTGACTAGCTAATTTGATATCGACAGTTTTCTGGGGGATGTTGAAATTAGAGATTTACACAAATCTGTGTTTTAAGCTAACTGTTTTGGTGAGGGACTAGAGGACAACTGGCAGTGTTGACCTGCTGCCAGCACTTCAGTAAAATGGGTAGTGGCTCAGACTTCAGTGATTTGTAGCTGATATTAGCAGGAAGATAATCTTTGAATAAGGGTGTGTGTGTTTTAAGAATATGAGGGACCTATGGTTTCAACTGCATTTGTTTAAAATCTATTGGCATTTTTCCAAGTCTGCAATTATGAATACTTCAAAATCTATCCAGAACAGACTTTTTTAATATAGTCCTAATGGCACCAAGATTTACTGCCCTCCCTCTAGTAGTGAAGTTTCCATAATTGACAAATGTGGTGAACAGGCAGGAAGCCTTGTCCTTCTTTTTCTTGCACTGGAAGGTAAGCATAATGGTAGTCTGTTCAAGAGTGCTATAAATTTCAGCTGGTTTCTTTCAGTATGTACTATAGTATTCTAGGTTTTAAATTGGTTTTTCTTTAAATCTGACATTTGTAAAACATGGAACAATGTTCTTCTAGGATGACATAGCTGCAAATCCGCATGAAATGTTTTATCCTTTTACAAGAATTTTTTAATGTGAATCACTGATTTTTTTCAGAGGAAGATTTGCAAGATACTACTCAAAGATCTAGTTGATTTACAATAGCAGTAATTATTTTCTTGTTAGAGAAAATTGTAGAAGATGTGTTTGATCTATTTTGTGAACTAGTTATCAGATCACTTTTTGTCTGTTCTCTGTTGCTGGACATTATTAATGGAATAGAGCAGGAAATAAATCAGTGTTGAGATACTAGCTAATGACGGCTTTTCTGTAATTTTAAAGATTATAGAAAGCAAAATATTGAACAGTGTCTTTTTTTACACAGAGTGAACCATGAATGTTCATGGTAATCTACTCTTTTGACCACAAAGAATAGCATTACAGTTTCAAGAGCTAATACTTCTCAGTACAAATGTTTCTAGAAATGAGCAGACATCTTCAGGTTTGCACTAAGGTCAGGAAGTTGATTTTGTTGAAGATTGGAAGTGAGAGTGAGTAGTTATGGCCCTTAAAAATGAGTACTGATTTGCACAGTTCCTGAAATGTTCATCCCTTTGGGTTTTTTTATTACTTATTTATCCTTGTTTGGTATTATTAAGGAAGCCAGCTTTATAATATACACTTGCTTTGATGACTGTAAGTGGCAATTATGCTTTGGATTTGTAGGTTTAAAAGGTGTTAAATGTATTTTGTTTATATGTGTAATTAATCTGGTATACTTGCTCACTGATGATGGTCTTTTATGCATAAAACTTTTAAAAGTGTAAAGGCAGTTGAGGGATTGAGAGAGGACAGCAGAATATACTCCAGGGGAAAACCAGTCAGTCACTTAACAAAAAAGAAGAAACTAAATGATAGAAGCACCAAGCAAGGAAAGAAACTTGATGTATGAAATAAAAACCAAACTTGTAGTAACTTGAAGAATAGGTGAGGATAAGAGTGGAATTATTAACTTTTTTTAAGTAACATTTTTTTAAAAGTGACTGGAAATTGTGGGTGCCTACCTTCAAACAGGGACTCAATTTTCAGAGCTGAAGGCAGGAATCTGTTACATAAACATTATTGTTGAGAGGCTTTTTAAGTGTCTTTAAGATACTCCACCTAGTCAACTAGCTGATGGTTCCAGTTCCCTTAGGGCATACTTGCAGCTGGCTGGTAGATGAGATGGAGATGCAGATTTTTCTAGGAGACCTGCAATTCTTTAGAGCAAAACCTGGAGGCTGGGGCAGAGGGGGGGTTACCTTAGGATGCCTGAAATAGAACTGATTGTCTGCATTTAAACTACTGAATCTTCTTTAGCTCCAAATGTCTTCTAGGAATCAGTGGATTGAGTAAAAGTGACTTTGCATGCCCAGTTAACATACAGTCCAAGTCCCCTTTTGAGGTGGTCTTAACTATTACAGTAGTATTTATGTGGGCAGAGAAATAATTGTACCTCTATTCCATGCCCAAAAGTTTGACTTCATGGATTTTCTAGACTGCATTAATTTCTGTTTCTACAAGGTGAATATTATTGATGCCTCATGATTTCAAGATCACGTTACACATCCAAGATGCTATTGTGATTTAACTACAGACAGAAAAATATAATACCTGAGAATGGAATTTGGAATACCATGTCTTTTGTAGAATCTATAGTTAATTTAATTTTTTTTTTGTGTTAATAACTTAAATATCTTTTATGTGTTTTGGGAAAGTTGAAATATGACCAGAAGGAAGGAAACTGCCTAAGAGGCAATACTGAGTGTTTCAACATTTTGAAATCTGTCTTTCTGTTTACGTTCTGTCTCTTACCAGTGGAGGCTGCATCTATGTCTGTGGAGAAATGCGGGCACATTTAGTTTAGTTTTGTACACATCTGTAAATACATAAATGTTCCTCAGGCAAAATGCTTGTTTTCCTTTAATGCGTGATCGTTATGATAGTGTGAATGTTTGCACATATACATTACTGGAAGTCTAACACATTCAAACAAGAGCTCTAGTAAAATGCTTTTTTTTATAGGTTACATTTGAGGTTTTTTAAAACTGAAGGATAAAATGTCAGTAAAAAATAGAGTGGAATAATAAGCTGTTCAGTGTTTTGATGTCTCCCACCTGCTTGCATAGTAATACAATGAATGATATTAGATTATTTCAGAAGTTTCTAAATTCATTGTTAATATATTTTAATGGTAGAAAGGCAGCAGTACTAATTATAAGCACAGACTATATGAAATTGACATCAAACACTTAAGAAATCCCATAACTAAGGTGGTGGGTGTGTTTTTAATTTAGCCCTTTATCCCCTTGTGCATGGGCAGCAGGATAGAACCTCCAGTTGCATAATCACTTGCGCATTTCTTTCCCCCCACAGTCCTGCCTCGTTCAGTGAAGAGAACAGATGATATTAACTTCCTAAGACACTAATCAATGTTTTATCTTAACCTCGTTGCTCATTGTGAGCCTCAGGCTCTGTTTACTGTAGGCTATTAATTTCTGTGTGGACTTTTTTGTGGTGCTTATTGCTGTAATGTTGGAGTACCTCACAAAAAAAATTCAACACCCTTTTGAGGTCAAGGGATGATCTGGAATGCACAAGAATATAGAATGACAGAATCATGGAATGGTTTGGGTTGGAAGGGACCTTCAAAGATCATCTAGTCCCACCCCCCTGGCATGGGCAGGGACATCTTCAACTACATTAGGTTGTGCAAAGTCCTGTCCAACCTGACCTTGAACACTTCCAATGATGGGCCATCCACAACTTCTCTGGGCAGCCTGTTCCCCTGTGACACCTGTGGTGTCTCACCACCCTCATTTCTTCCTATCCAATCTAAATCTACCATCTTTTAGTTTAAAACTGTTGCCCCTTGTTCTGTCATTACAGTGTCACTACTACTGGTAAAAAGCCTCTCTCCATCTTTCTTACAAGCCCCCTTTTAAGTATGGAAAGGCTGCATGTGGTCTCCCTGGAGCCTTCTCTTCTCCAGGCTGAACAACCCCAACTCTCTCAGCCTTTCCTCACAAGAGAGGTGTTCCAGCCCTCTAACCATTTTCATGGCCCTCCTCTGGGCCTGCTCTAATAGGTCTATGTCTTGTGCTGGGGACCGGGGACCCCAGAGCTTGATGCAGCACTCCGTGTGGGATCTCACGAGAGCAGAGGGGAGAATCACTTCCCTCAACCTGCTGGCCACACTACTTTTTATGCAGCCCAGGATGTGGTTGGTTTTCTGAGCTGCGATAATGCATTGCTGGATGATGTCCAATTTTTCATACCAATATCCCCAGGTCCTTCTCTGCAGGGCTGCTCTCAATCCAATATGAAAGATTTAAAGGAAAAATACTGTTTTAGTGTTTGACCCTTTACTCTGCAGCTTCTGGCCTAGGTTGGCACAGAATACTGTGGTCACTTGGAAAGCTGCCAAACTTGTTGCAGCATCTGGCTTTTTAAGATGCTGTTTTTGTTTGCCCCTATAGTTGCAGACTCACTGGAAAAGATTTAGTCTTGCCTGAAGAAGACTCCAATTAAACCACAGACAGAAAGAGGTAAAAGAGGAAAAGGTGGGTAAGGAAAAGAGCTTATGAACAGGGAGGCAAGAGAAGTAAAAAGCATCACATTACATGTTCAGGACCTCTGGCCCTGTTCAGCTCTGATTTATCCCTAGGGTGGATCCTTCCTAATCAATGACCAAGGCAAGGGTTCTCTGCAGGTCATAGAGGATGTTCCTAAGGTATAGGTGCACAGGGAGTCAGATCTAGGTGCATACAAGAAAACTTATTGGCAGAACTCGGATATTAGAAACCTTAATAAAGCTTCTCATTAATTTTACATTTAAGCAAACTTCCTTTGTCCAGATTTTATTCCTAATCAGATCACTTCTCCAGCATGCAGCTTGTAAAAAGTTATTGCGAGTGCTGTGTGTGAACTAGCTTTGGCCTCTGTAGAGCTGGGAGCAACAATTACAGTAGAAAAGATGTGAAGAGAAATTATATATTGACATTCCCCTCTCATCAGTAGGGTGAGAAACCATGATACGTCAAGTTCAATGACTTTGTGGTTGAGAAAGAAGAATAGTTGGTCTTACATCCAGAGCTGTAAGTAGTGCACCTTCTGTTTCTCTGGTAGTGGGTGGTGGTATATAGACACCATGCTCAACAGGGAAGCTGATGTGCCAGCCACCAAAAAAAAAAAAGCCCTGGCAAGCCAGAGTGTCATCATAGGTGCTTTGTTCTAATGAAAAATATCTGAAGATGCTGTTAAATTCTAGATGCCTTAGAGGACTGTTAACATCTATCAGCTCTGATTTTTCAAAATTTCTCGTGTTTGAATGAGTTCTCATTGAGATTAGAAAAAGGCAAATTCCTGATATCTAAGTCATCTCCTAGGAAAGTTCCCATTTCATAGCTTAAGGATTTCAAGTTTTTTCTTAAGTACAGACAGATTTTTAATTTTTTTAAAATTAATCTTTCTCTTGGGGAAGAAAAAACCAACCTGGTTTCACAGAAACTTCCTGTACGTCTGTGTGTCATTTTGTTGGTCTGCTGTTCTTCCTCAAAATATCCCCTAAGCCTCATACAGACAGTAAGCAAGATAAATTTTAACCTTATTGGTGAAAGCTTGACAAAGGTTATTAGCAAATGATAATGGGGTATGATAGGAGTCATTTAGCCATACTGTATAACCTGTTTTTCCTCTAATAATAAAATACTGAGAGAAATTGAAATTCAGTGGCTTGAGGAAACTTGTGTTTAAGATGCTTGGGCCCAAATTAATAGACACATATACCTTGGGGTTAAAAGAGATTCCCGTTAATGTTTCATTGGCAAATCAGAAATGTGAACCTGTTGTTCTAGACTTAATTTCTTGGATACTCCTTGCCAGGTTTTATTGTATAGTATTAAAAATAATGCCACTAACTACTTAAGGGAGTTAAAAATCAATGTTGGAATAAATGAGTAACCATTGCAAATGGTTACTGTAGTAAATATCTGATCTGTATCTTGTGTGAAAGACTGTTCTGTATATATTACATCCTTGGTGATGCGTTTATCTCTAGCTGGGATGTTCTTAAGCTAACTTTGGACCAAAATAGACGTTGTTCCATGCATTGGTAGGAAGTCCTATGTTTGTTTTGTGTGTTGTCAGCAAATGAAGCAAACTTGGATAAAAAAATTTAATCAAAATGTCTGTGAATCTTCACCTTATCTCATGCATAACTAGAAAATACGCAAAAGACAAGAGGTTAGTAGCCTTAAGTGTTCTGAAAAGTCAGAAAAATATTTCTTATATATATGTGAAGCTGTTAAATGTGTAGTTTTTTTAAATAAGCCAGCTTAGCAATTTAAAATTAAAATTAAATTTTGTGGTTCTTCTTTGCTTCCAAATACTAGGTTGAGCCATTTTCTCCAGGTCAGGCAAACTGAATTGAATGTAGTGATTCATTATCTTGTTCAAATTCCTACTTCAAAGTCTTTATCTTTTCAAGAAGTTATTCCATTGCCTCCCTCTTTCCCATGGTGTGGTACATACCAACATATGCCACTTCTGTTTTAGCCCCTTGTTGCCTGTCGTGATGCAAACAGATGTACTAAGTGTATGCTGTTTATAAGAGTAAAGAAAAGTGTGAAAAATAGTACGCTTTCCACATCCTTTTTCAAAGCTGTAAGGTATGCCACTTTTGAGGGCTTGGTTGTGCTTGAAAGGTAATCTGTTGTCATATTTAATTCATAGAAAATCTTCATCTCCCAGCTCTTCTGCATTTTAAAGACTTATGTTATATTTCTTAGTTTTATACTTCACCAGCAGGAGTGTTTTCTTTTTGGCAGTTCTTAAGAGATTCTTGTCTTTGTTTGATTAGGAGTTGCTTGAATAACAGCATGCAGTTTATTTCTTGTCTGATAGAAATGTTACTAATCACAGCATCAGGTCACCTTGTATTTATAACATTTTATTATTCCTATGAAAGTATCATAATGAAATTATTATAGAAAGGCTTATCATTAGATAAAAACATTTTCCAATGCATATTGTACAAAATACTTTTAATGCCACCACTGCACTTCCAAGAAAGAAGCAAGCTTTCTCTCCACAAGTAAATCTGACAGGGAAGTAACTCTTAGCTTCTTTAAAATAAATTCTCCATCTGTAAACTTCCCTGGAGTTTCCATGAAGACTTCAGTGTAACTTAAAAAGAAGAAAACACCTGTTTCAGTATCCTTAGTGTGCTTTCTGTGGGTTTAAAAATGACTTTTCTTAGTGTTGTGAAAAAAAGCAAAGGAGTAACTTAGTTATGTACCTTAGGGTTCCCTCCTTTTGAAACCAGCCTCTGAAAAGTGACTAGACAAAGTCATGGAAAGAAAACTCATCAAGAGCTGTAGAAAGGTGCTAGAAGTGCTTGAGGTACTTCTGTGGCAGAATCACTGGATGCTGAGAGTTTATTATCCACAACCTGCATTTGCGTTGTTTTCCTATGCACCTGTGTAGCCCAAGCTGTATCTCCAGTTACTGAATCTTCAATAAGACCAGCAATTCTTATATTATCATCATTATTTTAAAAACTTAATTTTAAATAAATTTAATTTAAATATATAAAACAATATTTGAGAGGGACTTTCTTTGCATAAAATGTATGGGAAGATAATTAGACCAAATAATTTTCTGGATTTATAAAGTAGGTGTTCATAGTGTACTTGCAGAAAAGAAAAGCTCTGGTAAATCTTTTGCCTTTACTACATTTTAGACACTACTGTGTTATAAATTTAAATGAAAGTAATAGGTGATTGTATTAGCAGTCATCTTTGTATTGATATTGCAGTCCATTCCTGGTAGAACTGACATTACTGAATGGAATTGGTTTTTTAAAAACCATCTCAGTGGGAAGTGAATTGACTCAGTGGGCAACAAATTGGGAACAGTTTAATAATTAAGAAATGCATTTGGAATTAAGGCTAAGAAGGTATTCCAACTGTTCTGTCTGTTTTATCTGTTTTATGTAGCTATTGTATTTCAATTACTTGAGTATCCTGCTGAAGGCTGAAACAAAATTTGAGCTAGTTTTTTTTCAAATGTTTTGATTCAGTATAATATTAATCAAAAAGCCTTGGCTACTCTTCAGCTGTTATGGGTACAAAAAGCAGATTCTGGTTGCCAGTGTTGTGGATGGATGGTCAGTGCCTTTTCTTACACTTCAAAGCAGATAAAAGCCACTGAAATTACGTAATGTTTGTCCTTCTGTGAATCCATTGTTAAAATGTTAGCCAAACTTTGAAGTAATCTGTGTACACTAACTAATGGAGGAAGAAACCATAAAGTTGTGAATAGATGTGACCTGCATGCTGTCTCTGTTACTTTAAAATTTTGATTTTCATTTCAGTTATATCAATGTTTAAGCATTTATGAACAAGTGACCATACTCTGAAATTTTGTCTGCTCTACACAATATGGCTTTCTTATGTTTGTCCATTCTGTAATTACTTTTTAAGACCTTATCGTATGGATGTTTCTTTGTATCACAGAATGATATTGGGCTCGGAGCAACCTGATCTAATGAAAGATGTCCTTGCCTATGGCAGGGGGGTTGGACTAGCTGATCTTCAAAGGTCCCTTCCACCCAAACCATTCTGTGATTCTGTGGTCTAGGTAAGGAGGGTCTTCTGGAGGTCATCAGCCCAAGAGGTCCCAGATAGGAAGCTTCTTGTTACAAGTTTAGAATTTTTATTGTATTTCTTGAGAGTAACCAGTTTATATAGGTTGCTTTGGGTTGTTCTTCTGCTGCCTGTGTCTACCTCTGAAGCTTTTTGGTGTGCAATTAATTATTTTTATAACATTCAGTCATTTACAAAGATGAATTCTTTGAGGATTTTTTCATAGCTAGTCATCTGTGGCACATATGCTTATTCATGTGAATGTATTGGCCTGTGTGCTTCTGTGTCCAATGTAGTATTGTATCTTGAAATAGTTTGCAAAATGTGGTAAGAATTACCTCCTAATAAAAGGAAACACCCCTCCCTGCCAACCAAATGAACCCAAGCTTGCTGTCTACCTAACTGATAACAAATAAAAAAACCACTTAACCCCTCCCCCAAGCTAATAAAGCATTTTTTGCATGTGAATTTCAGCATTAATTTCTTTAGCTAGAGTGAGTAGTGGAAAGAGTACATTTTAGAAAATCAAAGATTTGTTTGAATCCTATAGTAAGGATTCCTTGTGTAAGAAAGTTAAGTTACCACCGTGAATAGCAGAACAGTAAAGCTTATTTTTTGTGATAAAACATGTATTAATATCTGCTCTGAATCTGCCGTGGATAACTTCTAAATAAATTACGCACCAGTTAAAAATGTTTAGTTGGAAGTTTATTGGAATGCAGCAGGATTCTATTTGAAGGATATCATAAATTAATTTTATGTATAAGCATATGGAGAGTAAGATTAATCAAAGCCCTTCATGCCCACAGCAGTTTATTATAGTAGTTGACAACTCTCAAACTGTTGCCTAATTAATACTTTAGTTCTATAAGGTGTTAATTCAGATCCTTGAAATGTTAAGGATGCTGTTACAGGAGTCTTTGAGAAGATCTCATTGTTTTACCTGTTCTATAATAAAATACCCATCACAGGAGAAGCTTTTCTAGTTTTATCCTGCACAACAGGATACATTGTACATTGGGATGCTAGATCAAATAAAACTGTTGGAATGCTGTAGTTTTATTGTGTTTACCTCTAGCTGTAAGAAATTTTCATGGACTGGTTCCCCAGTGCAGTAAATGTCAGTGTAACTGTACCTGTTAACTCCCTTCTCATTTGTTGTAGCCTGTGGTAACGACAGAGTGTGCAGGAAGAACATTCACTGTATCGTTAGCATAAGTTCAAGGCACTGGTAATGTGGAAAGGAAAAAGCAATAAATATTTTGTTCCTTTGTTCCAGCTCCTTAGTCATACAGCTGGGGAGCAACTTGTTTCATAGTAATATGAAGAGTTTGAGTAACTAGTGACTGGTTGCAGGACTAATACAACTGTTCAATTACTGTACGACTGTGGTTGCTTTTGATGACTGTAGGAGGAGAAGGTTTTTCCACTGAGGCAAAACTCTTGTAAGAACTTATTGGCACTTGCAAGTGTTCCATTTGCTTTCTCAGCTCAATGTGGTTTTGACTTTCCCGAGACCTGGGTACGGTAACCTGTATGCTTCCCTNCTTCTGTCATTTATTTCTCTTACAGAAATGCTTGTAGTCCCACATGTGGACATTATCCTAGTGTGAATGAAATGTACTGTCAGTGCAGAAAAAATAGTTGTTTCCTTGCATGCATGCAAACCTCAGAATGGCAAGTGATACAAAAGGAGGTAAGCAGTGTCGGTCGCACAGCTTCTATACAAACCAGGCCTGGTAGGGCTTACTTGATCCAAAACAGTGCATCTGAATCCAGGTGAGAAATCTGTATTAATGCTAGCTTGGGAATTTCTGTGTTCCTCAGTGAGCAGCATCAATGACATTTAATTTCTCCACTATGTTTTTACATGCAAAACCCACTATGCCTAATTTATGTAGATTTTATATTGTACATGGATTTGGTTTGTCTAGGTTCGCTCTCCTCTTCCCAGTCTGGGAAGCTGGCTATCTGTGCCTGTGACTTCTAAACAACTAGATGCCTTCACTTCCAGTGCACCTTTAGCTATTCACAGCTGCTTCTGGAAATGTGGTCTTGCAAAGGAAAGGCCCTTTATTTTTATAATTAAGGAAGCTTATGACAGGTTATTATGGGACTAGGTGCAAGGTACAAGATGTCTTCCTTACTATTTTATTTTTAAAAATTGGTTGTGCTGTGCTTAAGCACATTATTGTATCTTTACCACCTCAGAGGAGATCTTGTAGGCGTTCACATAGATGGTAGTCCTGCCAGCTGCTTTAAAATGGGTGTGAAACTACAGCAGAAGACTTCAAGCCAGGATAAACTAGCATTCTCTCAAAAAAAGACCTGCACTCTTCTCTCTCATCTCAGTTACTGTGCCAATGCTTATTTCTCTATCCCCTGTCTCCCCCAACTTCCCAAAGCCTATGTAGCTGTGAATTGAATTGGTTTGGAGATCTGTCTCAATTAAAATTAGCTATATTTATGTTCATGCAGCTGCATATAAGGGAAGGAAGACAGTGTGAGGATAACATCTGGGGCTAGGAGGGCTCAGCCTGTTGCTGCTTCTGCCAGCTTGTTTAGTGTCATGGATTATAATCAATCAGTTGAGCTTTGTAGCTGTAGAAATATCCTATACAGTTGCAGCTTTAGATAACACTCAGATCAAATTTGATACGAAATTATGCCTCTGTCATGTTTTAGCGTTTGCCATCACAATCTGCAGTTAGGATTCACCAGTTTTCACAGGTGACGTTTTTAAGCAGGGGAGAAGCATGCATATGGACACATCAGGCATACAGTCCTAAGGAGTCAAAAAGCATTAGAGAAATCTCCTGTGCTTGAAAATTTCTGAATGTCTTCCTTCACTGTGAAGAAATAGACTCAAAATACCAAGGGAAAAAAAAAAGGCTACCCTCCTTTACCCCAGAGAATATAAAAGTTGAGTTGATTTTGGAGCATTGTGTTTAATGGGTGGCATTGTAAATCAACTTTGTACCGGAAAAATGTCTAATTTATTTTATAACCAGAGATTTTTGCTGTCTCTTCTTTGCTGTATTATTTTTTTATTTCTCCTGCTTTTTTCCACCTCCTCTTTTTTTTTATTCCTGGTTACAATATGCAGAATCTCTTCCTTGGTTTTCTGTGCCACTGTCTTGCTATTCTTCCTGTCTTTTTTCTGTGTCGTGTTCCTACCTTACCCTTATTTCATGTTTTAGTCTGGTTACTTCCTTGTTCCTTCTGTCTCCATATATCTCCCACTCACCCAAGCATCAATCCCACCACCCAGTCCTAAGGTTTGAAAGCCTACCAGAATGAAGACTAGATGCAGTTGGTGTTTGAAATAGAAAACCATGCTGTCTCTAGAGGCAATGCTTGAGTGAGACACCAAAAAATGCCCCAACCCTCTTCTCATAGCTATCAGTAAAGGGGCGATCCTGTGCACTTTGAGGCTCTCGTAGCTTCTGGCTAGTGACTGTCTGATTAAATATATGCTCCTTTTCCACTCGTAAGCAAGAGGTGTTTTCTTTTTTTTTGGCTGTTCATACAGCATTATGCTCATATTCTTGTGCTGCTCATCCCCTTTTTGCTCCTGCCTGGGCTATCGTTAGCAAATATGTTTTGTGTCTTCCCCCTCTGCATCAGCTCTTCTAGACAACTTGGAATTTTCTGTGAGTTTTGTTACTGCCTGCAGAGCTCTGATGATGGAAAACACTTCTCCATTGTTTTGTGCAGATGCTGCTGTTGTTACTATGTTCATTAATTACATTTCAAGATTGCTACCTCGGTGAAAAACAAAAGATTCCCAGGATGCATATGAAGCAGTTGGGTGTGCTGAGTGGTGGGCATAGGCTTGGAGGAATGCAGGGGCACCTCAGTCCCATGGGTGCAAGTAAAGGGAGTGGCAATTCTTTCGGGTGGGCTCGTAGGTTGAAGAGAAGGGAAGGTGGTTCAGACTGAAGGCTGTTCTGGAGGCCTGTACCACGGAGCTGCTGGTAATCCAGAGAAGGGTTTTAAGGGCAGCTGGAGAGGTCAGGTGTGGGGGGATTTGTTGGTGGCCATAGCACCCGGGCAGTCTCAGGGGTGATGAGATGGGGGTGCAGGAGTCGAGAGGCCTCAGCGGTGCGGTGCTGGGACAGCTTCAGCCCTGGTGTTCCCTGCTGGTGGGGTAACCTTGTCTGGGACCAGCTGGTGATGTCGGGGGTGCCTCCCCATGGGCAACCAGCAGGGCTGCAGCATGGGGCCTCAGGGACTTGTGAAGGGGCTTGGCAGCTAGCAAGGCATGTGAGATGAGTCCCTTGTGGCCAGNGGGGGGGGTGTTAACCATGTGGGTGGTCAAAATACTGGGTCACGATGTCACACACAGTGGTGGAGTCTTTGTGCTTGCAAATGTTCACGAGTAGATACCACCCAGTGCCATCTGGTCAGACTGGCTTTGGGCAGGTGTTTGGATTTAGGTGACCTCCAGAGGTTCTGTCCAACCAAAATTGCTTTGTGATTCGGTGATGTACAAAGCAGACTTGCTGGACAGCTTATATTTTTAGTGGCCTTTTTCTAATTTGAGGGCTTTCTAATGTCACATACACAACCTGGTTTGTAGATGTTTGAGAATTATGTCATCATTGGCAAGACTAGCCAAGACTAGGACAGAGAAAAGCATACAGAAAAATAGTATTTGCCATGCTGGGTGAAATCCTCTGGTCTGTCTAGCTGACAGCTAGCTAGCTGTGTTTACTACCAGTCCTTTAAAAGAGAAAAACGTAAAACAACCACACAGCAAAACTGTGTGTGGTGGTGGGAAAGCCAAAGGACTCTGTAGGGTCAGTGTGGCATATGATTATGCTCTCTCTTCCTCAATTCTGTTTTGCCAGAAGCAGTTGGGCACCTATATTTTCATTAACTGTGATAAGTCCATTAATGTCAGTCCCTTCTGAGTTTTGATGTTGACTAACTTAGGCAATCACTGCTGAAGCATGTAATGGTTTTTACTGTTTGCTGCTTATTTTGTTGACTTTTTACTGGCTTATTTTACTGACTGCTCTCTTCTGCATGGAGAACAGATGGGTATCTATTTATCCACACACATACAGAGGCTTACAACTTTTTAATAAGAAAATAGATTGTTCTTGTTTGCTCTTACTCCTCTTTTATGGAAACCATTCTAATTCTTTTCAGTCTCTCTGTATTAGATATGTTGTGTGGCATTTCTCCGAGTTCACTCTGATGTCAGGATTTTTAAAGATTTACAGTATATGGTATTACAAAGGAGGCCACACTGATTAATTACATAATGGTTATTCTCCAGTCCTTTATTTTTGTTTGCTTAGATCAAGTTTGTTTTAAACAGCAACTGCACTTCAGTTTCATTGAGCCATTCATATGGGAACTGAAGTCCTTTTCCTTGTTTGATAAGTGTGAATTTATAATCTTTAATAGGCTATAAAAAGCTTAAATTTTCACTCCAAGGAGCCTTCAGTACTGTCAGAAAGAATTAAGGAGTAGGAATGTCTTGCCCATTTGGATGTCATTTGTCTTGATAGTTGCTTTCTGGAGATTGTTAAGATTAATATTAATTCTGATATAGTGTGCATGTATTTCTATTTTCGTAATTCATTTCTGGACAGTGGCTCTCCTAAACGCATTGCCATGTGTTTTTTGTTGACTTTCATTGTATGTCCTGTGTACAGAATAAGTAGTCCAAATTCAGGAAAAAGGAAGCATGAAATTTATAACAAAACAGAGATCCACATCTGATTCTTTGATAATGAAAATTTTATGTCATGAAGCACAAAATCCTGAAGTTGTTTGAGTTTTAATTCAGTATAGTTACTCCTTGGAATCTAGACTCTCCCTCTCTCCCACATGTATCCCTCGTTCCTTTCCAGATATGCTAATCACTGTAGGGGGCGGTAGGGAGGATCAAAACTGACAGCAACATAAGTTTGTGCTTCTATATGTGGTAATAAGAAACCACAGACTTATTTTATCAAAGTAACTCTGAACTTACTTTGTATTCAGCAGTCTTGAAGTTTCATCTTTTGAGTTTCGTCTAGGGATTTTGCTTGTCTTAAGTAGGACTTTGAGTACCAAAAATAGAATACAGTATTTATTTTAAAAAAGAGCAAAAATAATAAATCCAACCTGATATGGCCCATGATGGTGTCGTGGTTTAACCCCAGCCAGCAACTAAGCACCACGCAGCCGCTCACTCGCTCCCCCCTGGTGGGATAGGGGAGAGAATCAGAAGAGTAAAAGTGAGAAAACGCGTGGGCCGAGATAAAGACAGTTTAATAGGTAAAGCAAAAGCTGTGTGCACAAGCAAAGCAAAACAAGGAATTCATTGCCCACTTACCATGGGCAGGCAGGTCTTCAGTCATCTCCAGGAAAGCAGGGCTCCATCATGCGTAACGGTGACTTGGGAAGACAAACGGCATCACTGTGAATGTCTCCTCCTTTCTTCCTTCTTCCCCCAGCTTTATATACTGAGCATGACCTCATATGGTCTGGGATATCCCTTGGGTCAGTTGGGGTCAGCTGTCCCAGCTGTGTCCCCTCCAAACTCCTTGTGCCCCCCCAGCCTGCTCGCTGGTGGAGTGGGGTGAGAAGCAGAAAAGGCCTTGGCTCTGTGTAAGCCCTGCTCAGCAAGAATGAAAACATCTCTGCATTATCAACACCGTTTTCAGCACAGATCCAAAACATAGACCCATACTAGCTACTATGAAGAAAATTAAATCTATCCCAGCCAAAACCAGCACAGATGGGAAGGGCTGTGAGATAATTCTAATGCCTTATTTTAGATGTTGGATTCCACTTTTTTGTTTTCCCTTACTTCTCCAAAGGTGTTTGGAAATGTTCTTCATCCTAATCCAGATCCTGGAAGAGTAACGCAAAGTATTTGTCAGGGATTGTTTAAAGATTATTTACAAACAGCTGACAAGAATGAGCCAGGAAGGGACATAATACTGCTACTTACTTGATCAAAAGGGCTTTTAGATGATGCAAGTAAAATGATGTTCAGATGTTCTTTTTGATGTTTGAAAATGCCTGCACACAGTTTGATTTTCTGGAAGGCTGTTTTTATGTTAAATGGATTTCTTAATGTTTGGAGTTATTCTACTATTCTGGAAGTCTAATTTATTTAATTGCATGCCCATCAGGTCCTAGGTTGTACATGTACCTTAAAGTGCTTTTCAACAAACGAGGCTTTAATTGTATTTCAGAGATACCAGTCAAAGTAACAAATCTTGTCTTTACATCTGTATTGGAACCTAATATGGATCGATTAAATTGAGAAGCTGCAAAATTACTTTGTCTTACTAACTGTGATGTTCGCTTGGATGTGAAATATATGCAGTGCTCAGCAAAGCTGAATGGTGGTGTGAACCTAAATAGAAATACGTCAAGATAGAAAATTGTACATATGCTTTTGTGAATGAAGCTAAGCCCTCATTTATTTACCTTTGCAGAAAAAGTTGAGGAGTGCATTTCTATCCATCTTATTAGAGTGTCATGTATCATTCCTCCCACTTAAACATGTCTTCTCCATTTTTGTCTCATATTAAACTGCATATGTTTTTGAAAAGAATGTTAGACTTAAGAAAACAATCTTTTCCTCTGCTCCTATGTTTTTGTACTTAGTAATCCTTTTACTTCTTAAAACCTTTTTTCTTGTGTGATATCTGTAACACTGCTACTAATACTACACCAAGAACTCTGCAGTTTTTTCCTCTATTTGTGAAACTGCCTTGACCTCATCTTTCAAATCTCGTTAAAACTACACTACAGTAATTCCATTGTTTCTCATCAGACATATGTTTTCATACTGCTGTGTGTGGACGGTTGTGTGTAGGGCTTGTCATGTCCATCTCAAGATACTCATTCTTCATGCGAAAGTACGTAAAGTTTTCTTGCCTCTTCAGCTCCCAGTCAGATACTTAATCAAGAAAGAGCTAGGCAAGGAGTGGAACCAGCTGAACAAAATAAAATGCAGAAAATCTGCCTCTTGTCCTGCAGAGAACAACTACTGGCAAAACTGGGTTACCACTTTGGGAATTTGTAATTCCATGTGTGTCAGACAGTGGTGCAACTTCACGGTTTCGTTAGAAGGCATGTACTGCTTTTTAATACATTGTTTAAGCTTTCTAGAACAGATTTTAGTTAGGTTAGCTTCTAGCATAGTTGTTAATAATTTTAAAAGTAATTTTAGATTGGTTAGTTAAAAAGAGTATTACAGATTTTAGATAATAATTTATTCCCCTTGGCTTTTTGCAGATTGGACAGTACAAGCATTTTAATACAACATCAAGGATGCTGATGTAAACTCTAGGAAGAAATACATATGATACAGGCTTGTTTTAGGAAGCAGATTAGCTTGTGATGGAGTAGTGATGGTACTGTTTTGCTTAACAACTGTTTGTCAGAATATATACACTGCTGTTGCAGGAAGGTACTAAATGCCTTTGGTACTGGTCTGGGCAGTACCTTGTGCTGGTGCTTTTGATGCTTACGTCTGAAAGGGAAATACAAGTGTTTCTGAAAAAGCTCCATGCTCTTCACCTTGTGTAGAGCATGAATCCAATAGAGTAATGAAAGGTTTCAGTTTAGTGGTTTGAATATTGTAGGTAAAGTAATTGCAGGCAGCGAGGCTATGGGATAAAAGTTGATGGGGACGCATGTAGACTAACAAGAGAAGTATTGTGATTTTTGGGTTTTTTTTTTTCTGCGTTGAAACAGTATTTGTTAATTGGCTGTTGTGTTTGAGGAGGAATGATCTGCCTAGTTTTAAGATGGAGTGTTTTTCTTTCAGTTGTACTTGTTGCCTAAATGAGAGCTCATCATTCAGGTTTAACAGCTAGTAATTGCATTGATGGTTCTAAGTGTTACTGAATCAGCACTAAGACACTTAAAGTTATTTATACAGATTTACTGTGTTAGTAACTTTTCCATGAATAACTATGTGATTTAAAACTTAGCCTATTAAGGGGTCTTCATTTGTATCATCAATAGTGAGGGTGCTCCCTCCTTTTCCCTTTAGTGATCTTTTAAGTACTTTTCTTCATTTATAGCAGTATCTGCTTCATTTATCACTGTTGAATAGTAAAATTATTTAGTTTTAGTAAAGTGGCTTTTATAACAGCTTGTGCATAAATATTTTGGTGGCTAATGGTTTTCGAGGAGATGAGAATGTTTTAAGTTCACTGATAAGAATAAGCTAATAGCTCTCTACTCTTGGGAAGTTAATACTTTATTGATATTTTGTAAAGTTTTAAAAAGTGATTTTATTGAAAAATATTAAACTCAATGTAGCTTTTTGTCATTTACTTTCAAAGCCTAAACGCCTTCCAAATATTAATTACTTGAATATTCATTAATAGTCATAAAAAAATCATCTTTGTAAGAATGTATCGACTGATCTAGTGAAATCTTTACTGGTTTTCATCCCTGTGGCTGCCCTGCTGTATCCACTTTAACTTATCCATGTAATCTCAAAAGCAGCATTAAGACATTTATAAATACAGCAGTAAGAGTGCTGGTTGCTCGTTTCTTCAGTCTGACCTAGGAATGCTGGAAAACAATAAAAAATGATGGACTGCTTTTTAAAATGTGTTCATGCTGATGGTACCTGTATGAAAATTGTCCTTGCCTCCTCTACACGCACAAGAGTTTCTAGGAGGGAATATAATCCCTGTAGTCAGTTAACACTGAGTTAACTGTAGTCAGTTCCAGGGTCTGTGGCTATTTGCAAACATCTTGTGGTTTTCTCTATGAAGTGAATATTCAAGGAGCCATTGTGCATTAAGTTTCTTAAACTAGTACTTCTGCTTTGATGTCTCAGGCCTGAAATTTTGTAAGGTGGTTCACCCCTTTGCGATGCCAGGTGCCACAAGATTGTCGTCTTGTATGCCTGAACTTGGTTGGGTGTGGCTTTTGTTGCATTTGTAATGTAAAGCTGTCTGTAGGCAGTATGAAGTGGTCAACGGGAGGGTGAAAGGCAGAGTTAAGGAAGCAAAATGACAAGGCTGGATGATTGTGGACGTTTAAAACTTGCTGCATAACCAAATAAACACCCAGTAACTGAGAAATTGCATAATTTTCTGCCCTCTGTTGGAAGCAGTCTGAGGGAATGAGACTGATAGCTTTCCGTGGCATGCTTTGAAAGAATTGGTTTTAATCCCGAAAGCATGGGGCAGCGCAGAGGTCTTGTCAACACCTGACAATCTGTTGTGGATCATTCTTGGTGTGGCTGCTACTATTAACCACAAGATGGTGCAGCAAAATGAATTGCAACTTTTATGTGTTCTTGCTTCCAAGTCACTAATGCAGGAATATCTGTGGTGGGGAAAAAAAATTCAAAAGAAAGTTTGTAAAGATGAAGTCTAGAGGTAGTAATACTCCATTTTTAGAAACTGTTCTGAGTGGTACTTAGTGCAGAGATGCTTTTTCCATTGAAAAGTGATGAAATAGAATAGCAAAATTACTAGGCTAAATAGTGGATTGTTGTTTAAGCATCGAGTGTTACTGGTATCGAACTCTGTCCCTATTATAGATGTAGTGTGTGTAAAGGAATATTTAAAATAGATTTATCCATTTGTCCATGATTAAGGTGGAAGTGATTGTGATACAGAAACTTTTTTCTTCTGGATTCCAAATCTCTAACTCTCTTCCTGTATCTTTATGGCTGTGGTGATTTTTATTTTTGTAATGAATAAAACAATTCTTTACTATGTATTTCCCTTACAATTTGCACTTTGTTATAAATGGATGGATGCAAGATTGGAAACAAAACACCTGATTCTGGGCCAAACTGACATACAGGGGCGCCCTCTTACTGTACCACTTGAGGACAAATGCATCTTGCTGGCATGGTAGTGCATGATCCCAGTGGTGTCTCCTCCTTTAGTCTTCAGTAGCTTTACTGCTAGAATAATGTTAGGTTGTATCCCACTTTTTTTTCCCTTTCTCTTTTGTATTATTTTAACGTTCTTGTTTTTTTTTTTTTTTTTAAGAGCAGAAGATGTGTTCCCTTCCTCTCTAAAAATATGTTAGCCAGGTAGTCACCAAAGCAATGCATCAGACCCCTCAATGCTTCTGGTTTCTTAGACACTGTTTTAACTCCTTTACAGATAGCCACAGAAAGCTGCATGTTCTGCCTTAATGCATTTTCTTTATTGGACTCCGTGTCTGTCTTGAACCTTCTCAGTGAAGACAGGGAAGTTCAGAGATAGCTGTCAGCACCTGTGTTTTCTCATAGTCCACAAGAAGAGATTCCAACTCCTAGTTTGGATGGGTCATTTTGGGGGGCAAAATACTATTAATCTAAGGTTTTAGCCAGCCAGCGTCTGCAAAACTCATGGCAACTGTGTCAGTAAAACATCCTTAGCGTTGAGGAGAGATTAACCACTCTTGCCTCCCTTCTGCATCTACCACTCCAGTCCTGCAGACTGGCACTGTCTCTGCATCAGAGCCAGGCAAAGTTGTGTGTCGGGTGGATGTGTAACCTGATGCTGGTCTGGGAAGAAGTGAAAACATTTATCCTCAGAATAGTTAGAAGTCTCTTGTAAGGGTGGTTGGTAGAGTTGGTACAGTCTCCAGGCCAGCTTCTACACGACATGCTTCCCCCAAGCTGTGTTTGCAGACACCACTAGCTGAGTGCTGTGGTTGATGGTGATAATTCTTTAATTCTCTGTATCAGCAGTGGTGTCATTACCACTGGCAGAACCTAGTATTTAGTTGTTCCTTCTTGCAGGAAGCAACCATGTAACCAGGATGAGTCCCTCTAAGAAAAGCACCAGGAAATACCCTCGATGCATAAGAAATATCAGTTATCTCAAAGTACTCTTTTTTTTCACAGCTGAGATAAACACAGCTTCTACAAAAATTGCTGAGATTCCAGATGTTGACAAGGATAGCCATCTTTATGAATGAGACTCTTGGAAATCCTTGTATCTGTCATTATTATAGCAACAACATTGGTAGCTTCATCTGGTACTACCTGCAATGCTTTGGTGCTGTTGAACGAAGCTTTGTCTATTGTTTTTCTTTGTAGTTCAATATCTCATGGCAAGAGTGAACATGAACAGATCTCTGAGGAGTGGATATGAGTGTACAGAGCACTTTGTCATTTGCTAGGACTGCTTATGTTCTTGCACATGAATCAATCTCTCTGGCTCTAGTACTACTGGTTAATGATCTTAAAGCATTAAAGAATTATTTGACTGCCTTACAAGATCTGTCCCCATTGGAACAACTGTTGTGAGGGAGGAGAAGTGTTTGACTCCTAATATTCCTCATCCATCCAGCCAGATTTTATGGTGGTGTTAGATACCCTGCCTTTTCGGCAAAATTTGCAGAAAATGAAAACATCTTTTCTTTTTTTTATTATTTTTTAATTAAAAAAAAAAAAAAAAACCAAACCCAAAACCTGAGAAAATCTCATGAGCAGTTTCATAGGCTTCCAGTGCCTTGTCTGGCATTTGTGTTTGTGTTAAACATGCAAAATGACAAGTCAAAACAGTTTTTCTAGTAAGTGAAAGAGAGAACACACCACTACGGAGTTCTGTCATTTTAATTTATTTGATTTGCTCCTATTGTTGAAATCTTGGTAGAGGTTTCCAAGCCTAAGTGGCATTGTCAGATACTAGTATCTGCTAGAAAGATGCTTCATAGTTGAAGGATACTTTTAAGTTCTGCACCAGGTGGATGACCTCACTGTTTTCATGCTGTATTTGTGCAAATACTAATTATTTATATATTCAGTAGTTTTGTGTGTGTGTGTGGCTAAAGTTTCTTAGAATGTACAGGTAAGGGGAAAATTGAGCAAATTAAGCAGACATGTAAGGACAGTTAAATTAAAAGTGACATTTTCTTGGTGTTCTCATGGTTATTTTGTGGATATAAATAATTTTTATTTACGACTGGCAATGCTACTAATTATATAGTTTCACCAAGGAAATAGGTATATAATTTGCCCTGTTTTCTAGAATGATGCCTGAATATCCCATTATGTTGTGACCAGAGAATAGTATTTTACTGTGGCATTTGACTGAATTTATTGTTCTTTTTTCTCTGTCTCTGCTTCTTATATGGCTGTTCTCATTACATATAGAAATATGTATTTTTATATGGTGTGCAATTTTTTTTTTTTTTTTAATTGAGTTATCTGCATCTGACATAGGCATGTCTGCCTGAAGTAATTTTCTTCTGTTGTCATGCCCATGGTACATCCATTTCTAGCCTGGCTTAGTTGATGTGTCAGCCTGAAAGATGATAGAACCATGGTGACTGATCGCCACCTCATGGTCTACAACATGAAAGTAGACTAATCTAATGTCAAGATTGTTTCTGTGGGGTAAACACTTAGCGGAGGTATATCCTGATTTTTGACTGGTAGTTATCAAGAACAGAATCTTCTTCTATACTCCAGAGAGAACTTTTCTGTGGCTCTAAAGAAAATATGATAAACTATTTCTCTCAGATGTCTTGCAAGGGGAAACCCCTGAGGAGATAGGTAATTGGATGAAAGAAACATCAGAAAATATTTTCAACGCACGCTTGTTTTTAGGAGGCCAAACGTCATAAAAGAAGGGAAGACAGTTTCCAAAGGGCCAGGGTTTGAATAGGCGTGGCATGGTTCTGGAAACTCCTTTGAAACTTGCTGCAGGTAGAAAGTACTTTGTCCCTTTCAATCTGTATGCTTCTGAAAAAGTTTCTAAGAATATGTGTTTTGAGAGTGGGAAGGAGCCTTCAAGCTGGGTTGCTGCTTGCCGCACAGCAGGCTGGCAGCTCCTTGTGGATTCCAGAAGCAACGCGTAGGCCTGTGGTGTCTGAGAGAGGGAACTCTGTTATCTCTGAAGTTAGCTCAAGCTTGTGTTGGAGTGCCACAAACTTGCGGTGACAGAACTGCATGGAGTCTCACTGGCGCATGTGGTTACCTGCCTGACTACATCGTAACTGCTCTTATTGGTGCTTGAGCTGCAAGCGGATACTCTACAGTCATACCTGTTGTGGGAGAGCTAGGTAAGAAAGCAGCTCCCTCACTGCAAGAGAGTTGTATTTTAATAGTAAGTGTAGCTGCAAGTCTGTATAAACTGATAAGTGCAATAAATTGGTTCAGGGCTACAGAGGACTCAGTAGAAAAATGGGGAAAGTATAAGACTGCTTTGCCTTCAGAGCAGATGACTAGTGTGTTATTTTATCTGCTACCCTTGCTAAATGGAAAACAAACTTGTATTTGCCAACCGTGAGCCATATATCAAAGACTTCCACAGCATAAGAAAGCAGTGCATAAATGTATGATGTCTTTTAGCCTTAACAAGA
Source organism: Pandion haliaetus (assembly GCA_013401275.1). Classification (NCBI taxonomy): domain Eukaryota; kingdom Metazoa; phylum Chordata; class Aves; order Accipitriformes; family Pandionidae; genus Pandion; species Pandion haliaetus. The sequence goes on along the minus strand of VYZV01031542.1, from coordinate 3,538 downwards.
CATGTTGTAATTAGATTTATGTAAATGTATGGTATCTTTTAGCCTTAACAGGACATTCTGTAATTAGATTTATGTAAAAGAGAAGAAACACAGGTTTTGTCTTTTGCTGTTTGAGCAGGGTTTTCTAAACAAACGTGACTCTCTGCCCTAAGTACTGTGCTGCCACTAGACTAATTAATCATTTCCATGCTGGAGAGAGATCATCAAGGAATGACCTATAGCTTTGAAACTTCCTGGAGCTACTACTTGTATATGTTGCTGAATAATTAAAACTTTAAATCAGCATTTTCTTTCAGTTGCTGAGTTGTGTGCTTTGGTCAAACACTGTGAATGCAAACTGAGTGACTTGCGAAGTTAATAATGTACTACTGCTACTTTATTGCAACATCTGTACTTGTCTGACTGTAACTAGAAAGATGCCAACACATTAACTCAATACACTTTCTACCTGAAATATCAACTTAATTAGGATCATTTATCAAAATGACACTTGTTTCATAAGGCCAAATCAAATTGATGACTGTTGTTTCTGCTGCACTTGCGCCAGCATTAAGAGCAACACTTTCAGAAACAAAAGTGTATAAATATATACCTCACATTGCATGAAAATGTACTGCCAGAGGAAGCCCAAACATTTTAAAAGTACTGAAGTCTATAAAAGCAAATACAAAAATTAAACCAATGCAGTTGCTTAGATACTCTCTGTGATCATCTTATTTGACTAGTTTGCCCTCATAGGATGGGAAGTAGCAGGGAAAAATTGTCACTATTTTGCAGATGGGGAATTCAGAATCAGAGAGACCAAGGCTCAGACTTCCAAACGTGTTTAGTCACCTTAATAGCTTTTGATGAGACTAGGAGTTAAGTATCTATTTATCTTCCAAGGTTCTGGATTTAAGTGACCTGAAGATCAACTGAAGTCCAAGGAAGTATTTCATGTTTTGCGAAAGTACTACTCAAACAACAAAACCATTTAAAATTCAAACAGCTAAAGTACTCGTTTATTTTACAACAGAGTACTCTTCTAGTGTATGAATGAAGCCTATACTCTTAATAGCCATGTTTCTTTAAAATGAAATCCATTTGGATCCTCTTCTAGATGTGCTAATGTCATGTGCTATGTGCTCAAACCCTGTTGAATAGTATTGTCTGAACACCACCTGTGAGCTTACTTACATGTTTTTAGGCTTATATATTTAGTTATGAAGCCAGAGTTGCACTATCAGCCCTCCAGTTCCCTTGGTAAGTCAGAATTTGAACTTTAAAAAGTGGGTAGGATCAGCTGGGGCAGTCTGAGTGGTTAAGTAAATCTAATAAAAACCCAGCTAACAGAGAAAGCAGAGCATTGCCGTTCTGAATAGGGTAATGTTTCCTCTTTAAATATAAGGAGCTCAGCGGTGGGAAGGGGTCCATTTCAGAGGTGGGATTGAGTCTCCTGACTCTTGCTTACCAAATTTTGGTGACAGTATGAAAATAAACGTTAGATGCCATCCACATGACCTCTAGTAAGCTCTTGAAATGGGGTAGTCACAAGGTAAGTATGAGAAGAATGGCTTAGAGGAGAGGAATGCAAGTCAGGTCTAAAATTGGTTTGCAAGCTGTAACCAACACAGTTTTCAGCATTCCACTTTTGCAGAGAATTACTGTGTAGTCCCGAGGCTCATCTGTCTGAAGACAGCAGTTGTTAGTGTGTTAGTGATATGGAAGTTTGTGACAGAGTTGAGAGCATCTGTTGGAATGCTGAAGGGATGGTTTCAGAATTTCAGGGGAGCTTGGTAGTTTGGAGAAGTGGTCTGAAGTAAACGAGGGGCTGAGTTCAGGATTGTTTCTGCACTACTCCCTGCCTAAGCTGCTAACACGAACCCCACAGATGAAACATGGGAATAACTCATTCACTTTTCTCCAGAAAAAGGTATGAGGCTGTAGCTGATCATAAGTTGAATGTAATTCAGTGATGTCAAACTCTTTTGATGAAAGGCAAATTATATTGGGCTATATAAAGAGGAGCATCGTTTGTAGGCATGCTGCACATGAAGTAAAGTTTCTGCTCTGTTCAGCATTGGTAAACCTTCTGCATTATTCTGCCTATTTTGGGCACTGTATTTTAGGAGAGATAAGTACAAGGTAAACACAACGCAGAAGAGGGGAATTAGAATACTCAGGGTCTGGAGTATGTGACTTCCAAAGGAGAAATGAAGAGTAGAGATAATTTATCTAACCTATAAAAATGAGAATGTTTATATAAATATTTATACCTATTTTTATACTCTTTTTCCTCTAAGCCATTTTTTCTGTGCTTACGTGGTGAATATCTCATTTCAAGAGCTTACAGAACTGAAGTGGATGACGTAGTGTTTCTTTTCATACTTTCACCAAAATTTGGTAAGGAAAAGTTGGGAGACTCAAGTCCAACCTCTGAAATGGACTCCTTCCCATCAATGAACTCCTCATCTTTAAAGAGGAAACATTACCTTACTCAGAAAACTGTGCAAGTATGTGACTTCCAAAGGAGAAGTGAAGAATAGTGTGTCCTAACCTATAAAAATACAGCTGAGAAGCAATGTGGTAATAATATTGCAGTGTAGAGAGGAAGGAACTCCATTTGTCTCTAATAGACCTGCCTAGAAGTAACAACAGTAAATTGCAATAAAACTTTTCTGTTTTTCTCTTAAGGATTAGCAGACCCTCGACAGCAATACAAGTGAACCACTGGGATGTTTTGCCCAGAGATTTGTTTCCAGTGTCTGAGGTCTTCAGGAACAAAATAGAAAACA
>VYZV01031540.1:13706-39231 GCA_013401275.1 Pandion haliaetus | reverse complement strand
TAAAGATATTCAAGGAATTCATCCCTTATAAGTGTATAATTTCGAGAGTCAATTTTAACAGAATGCTATTGCATAGCCTATTTAAAAGCAGTTGGTATTGCCTTCAAATTAAACTCCAAAAAAGAAGCAAGCTGAAATACTAGGCAAACTTTTTTTGATGGTTTACTTATCTTAATATTCAAAGTCTTCTTTCAGACCCCATCTTCAGACAGAATTAATACAACTAAGCAAGGACCAGCTTTGGCTTCTACCCTAATTCATACTTTTCATCCACTTGCAAATTACTTTTTCTCTATCAATTAATTGCTAATAACCAATTTACAATTTTCTAACATAAAAGCTTCTAATATACTAAATATATAAACTGAGTACCTCCTTAGTTCTCCTGAGACATTTAATTACATTCAAATAAAACTATTATCCTAATTTAGAACTTGTGACTGCATATCATATATTTGCATATTTGGTAAACACATGTGTACCAAGGATAGGCAATAAAACTGTCAAAATTGGAAGCATAGTATTTCTATGGTCATTCTTTAGAATAATGAAATAGTTTTACAGAGGAAAACACCATACTTTTCAAGAAACCCAGGTGGAGTTTCTATTTCTGAAAACAGTAGTAACTGGTGCACATTTCACCAGCAATCTGGATTGGGTTTTTTTCAGATCTCTCTCCTCCTGTACGAACCTCTCTGAGATCACGTTAAGAACACACAGAGGTAAAACAGGCACCTGTAGAAGACATTCAGTTAAACTCTCTTAGATGCTTATCCTAAGATGAAAAGAAGCACCTTGTGGAAGTGTCTACTTCTTTCCATTTCTTTCCATGAAGAAAATCTAGGATGAGAAATCATATTTGTGGAGTCTCCATCCTTGGAGACATCCAAAAGCCATCTGGACATAGATCTGGACAATCGGCTCTAGTTGGCCCCGCTTGTGCAGGAGAGTTGTTGGATCAGAGAACCTCCAGAGACCCATTCCAACCTCAACAATTATATGTTAATATTTCAATATACAACTTTCAGATACCTAATTTAGGTGAGACGAATTCCATCATTTGTTTTTGATAACAGATGGACCCAAAACCAAGGAAAAAACTACTAATACCTCAGTTGGAATGCAGAGGTTCAATACAGACTGATCCCCCTTTCCTCAAACACTATTCACTGTAAAATTCTTGCTAATGTAAATCAATAAACTAACATGGAATGGTTAAAACCAGACTAAAATAATTCACAACAGACTAAAATAATTCAAACAGTATTTGCTTGCTAATGTAAATTAATATACTAATATGTAACACTTAAAAGACTGAAATAGAGCTCGCTGTATCAGTCCGAAGTGATGGGACCTTTCAATACTGTTAAAAACAATCCGTGTGTATATATAAAACATCTCAGTGAATCTGCATCACAAAAATACACTGAATGCTAATAAAATTGGCTTTCTGCAGAATCTTCTATAGGGCTATGGACTATCCAGTAGGTACAACAATTACTTTACTTGTCCATTTGGCAGCAAGCGATTTATAGTCCATCAGAGTGACTGCTTATTTCACCAAAGAAAACATTAAAATGTACCCGATTTCCCTTTAACTGCAGTTTAACTGTATTTCAGCCACTAACAATGATCATAATTATCATTAAAATCAACTTCCTGAATAAAGGAAACAAGGGTAATAAAGTAATTAACCGTGATGGCAAAAATTTAAGAAGGCAGGGGGAGGGTTACTTTTTTAAAGTAGTCATCCTAAATTAAAAATATTAACAGTCATGATAAAAAGAAGTCTAAGACGACAAGGAAAATCTAAACAAAAATGAAGTGAGTATACAGAAACAAATGACCATGGTTAAATTGTGTTCAAGAAGTAATACAAAACAACCACCTCTGCTTTAAAATGTGAAAAATAAAGTATATTTCAGTCAAGAAAAAAGAAGAACATTCACTACCAAAAAAAAAAAAAAAAGCAGNAAAAAAAAAAAAGCAGCAAAAGACAGTAGGTAAAGAGAAATAACCAATCAATCTTCACAACAGAGGGAGGTTATCAGTGGAGAACCACAGTGATAATGAGCTGGTAACAAGTGCGGATACTAATGAAAGGACAAAGTTTGCTGAAGATCCAAAAATCTTTAAATGCAGTTAAAAACCACCAACTACTGAGAGCTGCAAAGATTATTCTAATATCAAGTGTAGGGGCAACATCATATAAGAGTTCAAAGTTAGTAAGTGCAAAGTAATACCACATTATTATAGTTTTACCCATATGTACAAAACGACAAGCTCTCAAAACTGCTGTTATCAGCCAGAAAAGAGATCTTGGAGTTCCTGTGGGTACTACTTTAAATAACTACACCACATTAAATACTGTCAGTAGGCAACTGTAAAAATTCATAATGAATTTGCAACTTTATAACTTAGGTACAATTCTGGATGCAATACCACACACAAAAAAGTTAAATCATACTGCCATAAAGTAACTTATTTTTAATATAACATGTAGAAGACATCTGTAGTAAGACAAATTTCAGCTAGAGTACAATATGAACACTAAGATAGAAATCCTTTAAAGATTATACCATACCATAAATCAGTGCTCTTTCCATATCACAGACCTCAAATACAATCTTTTTTCTCATGTCAAATACTCAGTCTTACTTTGCATTCTTCAAATGAACATTTAATACCCAGTAAAGACCATGCTTTCACGATGTTTAAGTACCCTGAATTATTGCTTGTACTTTGTCAAGCTCATGTATCACTTTTTAACTATTCTGCATCTTTCACAGCACATCTGTAAGATATGAAAGCAGCAAACTAATGTTCAGATCATGGTTCCAAGTCAGATGAATATAGTCAACAAACATAACTCCTGCTGAAGATGTACTGAACTGGCAGTTACAAGCAAATTCGGCTATCTTCCCTATACTGAGGTTGTTTACAATGACAGATTGACACTCCTTGCAAATTGCTCCAAGAACCTATCTTAACCTACACCACCATCCTCAAAAGCAGCTGCACTACTCCAAATCTCCATTTTTCTGAACACTGTGGCCATTCCTCAGTAAGCTTCTGCCATTCATTATGCTATGCAATAAAAGTGTTGCTTCCTAAGCTGCCACTCCATGCAGAATTTAGGCTCGTCTTTTACACCCTTTTGGTCTAGGACAGAGGTGAAATACTCCCCCAAACCAGAGAAGGTGTCTACGTATGTCTGACAGTATATTCAGATCAGTTCTCGAAATGGAGTAAAATATGTTCTGCTGAACATCTAGAATTAAATTGTTTCCTTGTGAAAACTGGAATTCTTCAGCATCAGATTATTCAAATCAAGTTCTGAAGAATGGATTGAAATGAAGAGAGAACAGAATAGAACAGAATAGTTACAGTTGGAAGGGACCTACAATGATCATCAAGTCCAACTGCCTGACCACTTCGGGGCTGAACAGAAGTTCCAGCATGTTGTTAAGGGCATTGTCCAAAACCCTCTTCAACACTGACAGGCTTGGGGCATCAACCACCTCTCCAGGAAGCCTGTTCCAGTGTTTGACCACCCTCTCGGTAAAGAAGTGTCAAGTCTGAACCTCCCCTTATGTGGCTTTGAACCATTCCCACATGTCCTATCACTGGATCCCAGGGAGAAGAGCTCAACACCTCCCTCTCCACGTCCCCTCCTCAGGAAGCTGTAGAGAGCAATGAGGTCACCCCTCAGCCTCCTTTTCTCCAACAATAGATAGCTTCTCAACTTGAAAATTCATCAGATGAACACAGAAGCAAAAGAAAGATGGCAGTCAATCTTAGAAGAACTAAACAAATGGAACATCAGGATGATAACGCTACTGAATGGCAAAAAATTCAAACAAAGCAGAGGTCAGAAATTATTCTAGGATTTTATAAAAAAAGGCCTGAAAACATATTTTTCAACAGAATTTCATCTGTGACTAAAAAAACCCAAACAACTGCCAAACATAAGAATCTTAAGTATGTGAGATGCAAAAAGATATTTCACAGGCATTTGGTTTTTTTTGGTTAAATAAAAAACACAAGTGCATTCTCTTAACAAAAGAATGACACAGTAATACGAATACACAGTAACAACAATAAAATATGAACATCTGAACTACAGGGAGATCAAATAAAACATTTTTCTTTGCAATTACTTTCATGTTAAATAGACAAAGTATAAAAAATTTCTCACAACAGTCTATTTTGCCATGTTCTGCACCCATACTTTGGAAGAAGTTTCATGGTACATAAATTGGACATTTCTGTTTACTTTTAACATTTTACACATATTTCTCTCGGATTTGCAGTCTTAAGAACTACTAACCTGTACAACTGAAACTTACTTTTACTTGTTAAGAATAAATTTTTCAGCAGAGGTTTTGGTTTCTTCAAAAGTCATCTTAATTACAAGGATGCATACAAGGAGTAAAGGGTATTATCTATAACTATCTACTACTTCTTGCCTTGTATTTAATCTCTACACACTTTTGGGCAGGCAGATATTTTTTCAGTTTCACATTTATCCATCATAACATGAAATTGGATTGTACTTATCTACATCAAAACCAAAGTTTTTTATTTCAACCCTTTTTTCCCCATCTGCATTAACAGACTTGTATTTTATGTATTTGTCTTGATCAAAGAAAGTATATTAGAACTATATAAACCCAAGTCTTCAAACATTTAAATCTCTAAATTTGCTGTTCATTGCCATCAAAGAAGCACTTCTTTCTAGTCTCCTTCAAGTTTGATTCCTATCTGAATTTATTTAAACAAGAATCAAGAATATAAATTCCAGAGTAGTGGACAGATAGTACCACTGAAAAACTGAATTATTGCAATGGTATAACTACTACAACCCTAACAACATCGAGGTCTGATCTGCACCAAGGAACTCCTTCCTTCCCTCTCCTAATTAACTACTGTCAAACTTGCTCTACCTTTTCTAAAGCCAAGAATAAATCAGGGCATACCACAGTCAACACGACAACCATTCTCATCTGGTTTGGACTAGTTTGTGAGACCTGCTGTAGGTTAAGACATATACAAATACAATTAGAATAAACAATCTTGCCTTGTAAGTATAGGAGGTAAGCAGTTTGGAAACAAAATTATTAATTCTCTTCCTCTGCCTGATGTTCATATAGCTTTCTAGGCATTGCAAAACAGCTGACATAGGAGTGAGAATCACTTAAAATCCCAAATCAGTCAGTTGTTTTAAAGAGAAAATTAGCAAACTTCTTACCCTTGATAACAAAAGCCATCACATAACATTCAAGAATAATCTTGTGCAAACTGGAACATCTTTTCTACAAAACAACATTGAAATGATTTCATAACCACCAGTGAGAGTTCAAAATATGTGGAATCAGACTGTTACTGCTTGTTTTATAAAGATAGGGCTCCAATTCAAGCATTAAAACACAGTAATCTGACAAAAGCGTGGTGGACCTAGGCAGAAAAAAACCAAGTTACTATTTCCTGGTCATTAACTACACCATTGGATTTCTAAACAATTAATTTAGGGTTTTAGGAAGATTCTTCTTCAGCTGCATGAATGAAGATTTCTTTAGGTAAAAGTGTTTAGAATGCTAAATGAAATAAATTAAACTTTTCAGTGACAAATATGTGTGCTGATCACATGCACTCATTAACCTAAATGTATCAATATGACTACAGAGAAAAACTTAAAGTGGATGTTTTCCATAACTGGTACATATTCCTCTTTTTTTTTAATGTTATTTATAAAAGCTTAATTGTTGAATGGAGTTCTTAAGAGATCTGAATTACAGGTATGTGTATATGCATAATTTTCAAAATTCTCTTTGCCATCAATGGAAAGAAAAAGGAGCTTCTGGGAAGTGATTCATCGCACTGGTTTTAGATGCAACATTAGGATGAAATAAATCTTTCCCTGGGAACGTAGTACTTTCCACTGACTATAAAAGGACAAGTAGTTCAGACAGCCACATCTAAAGTAACATCAGATTAATCCTACCCAGTGTGCTCACAGTATGGTTTACAACCGAATGACAGTACTAAGAAGACCGATTCTCATGTGAATCACTATAACAGCACGTAATTCTCCACATTACCATACCCTTTTTAAAGGAGCCATCATTCATTTTAGCTTCAATAACTTTTTTATCCTGAATAATGTATAGTACGAACACAGCAGTGTGCCACTAGGGGAATGCTACTTAATAAGTTTATTGACAATTTTAAAGTATTCTGAGAAAATAATTTAAATGTCCTTTATACCTGCTGAGAAAATATGAATGAAGTAACACGTTCAGCTTCACTTTCGGTACTTTCAAGCACGAACTTGTTATTATGAAAGCTTAAAAATATTTCAGTGAAAGATTTACCTTTAATTTCTTGTATTTTCTTTTGGGGGAGGAGGGCACTCCTGTAGATGCATGTCCTGCCTCTGGCTGGGGTGGAGTTATTTTTTTTCATGGCAGCCCATATGATGCTGTGTTCTATGTTTGTGAATAAACCAGTGCTGGCAACACGCGGGTGTTTTAGCTATCACTGAGCGGTGCTTACCCAGTGCCAGGGCTGCCTGCTTCTCCCCCTGCCCCCCCAGCCAGCAGGTTGGGAGGGGACCCAGCCGGGACAGCTGCTCCCCACTGACCAAAGGGATATTCCTTCCACACTGTGGGACAGTCTAGAAAAAACGTTTGCTAATTTGATAAGCCCTACAGAATAGCAGTTGTCAATACCTACCTAATGACAATGCTAACACTTAATTAATGGCAATGGTAGCATTAAGTCACTTCAGGAAGCTGTCCCAAAGAAACAGCCTTAAAGGAACTGTACCTAAGAAACAAAGGTTTCTGTGTATTTAAACAGGGTTACATGTGTCTTGAGATAGTGCTCCAGATATCTTCATCAATTCTTAGTATCAAAATTATAAGACGCTTTGATGCAAGAAAAGGAAAAAAATAATTCTGTTGTGCTGCTCAGAAAACCTGTCCCCTGTACTGAGTCCTGATTAGTGTCTGATTTTTTTATCATGATGAGGTATTGAAATTCTTCGGCTGAAACTTCATGGCAAAAAAAAACCCCAAACCCTGATGGATGGAAAGTACAGTCTATTATTTAAAAAGAGCACAATGTCAAGGCATGGTTTGAACTATATTTGTCATAGCAGGAATGCTGTAGTACTGCAGTACATTAGAATTGTGGTAACATATATAACATGTAATTATCCAGGCCAGATTAGTTGAGTTTCACTAACTTGCTCTTCTGATAATATAAATATCAAATAAAAATTCAAGAAATAAAATACCAAAGATGTTTCAATGGAAAAAATGTCACAGGACTGCTCTCCCCAATGGGGCACAAATCTAAAAGTCAAATCAAGAGAAAAATATTGTAGAGGTATGTTGAGAACACCTTAAAATTAGAATCGTGGGTACACTGCTATACCATATTCTGCATACCAATAGTAATGCAAGTGTGTATTAAACCAAAGCATCAAAACCAATCACAGATCAACTGCAGTCAAATATACATACAATTTACTGAGACAACTATCATTATACTCAGATACACCGCAAGTCTGGTAACTTAACAGTTTGACTGAATAGTTTGCTAAGAGAAAATTTCAACTCCTTCTCTCCCCTGCTTGTTTAAACACATACTTAACAAAGTTAGACCTTTTCTAAGTATCACTGAGGCTCAGAAAGAAAAAAAAAAAAAAAACCACAAAAAACACAAAGTGGGTTATTTGGCACAAAGTTCTGTAGCTTTTCTTTCCCTAACTGTAAAGAATTCTTGATTCAGGGGTAGGACAGAAATTAGTCTGATAAAGTTCAAATGTCTGCCCTCATAAAAGCTTCACTAGCACAAGACTGTAACTCCTCGAAAGAAAAAGTCCTACCTTGGAAGGAATGCAAGAGGAGAGTTCTAAAGTGTGACACAGGACAAATTTTACCCACTTAGGAGAACTGGAAGAGCAATCCAGTCACTTCTGACAGAAATGAAGACTGACAAATGCATTTTACGTACAACTACCTAACCCAAACCACAAAACCAGATGTCATCCCCCCTGTGTAGTATTCCTGCGTCACCAGAAGGAGACTCTCTTCCCATTTATTATACCAATCTCCAACAGACCTTTTTAGGCCATAGAAGAATACGACCTTTTAGTTCAAGATGTTGAACATGCATACTGAAAGACTAAGAAAGAGAATTTACAGGTTTATTTTCAGTGAAGTAAAATCAAAACTATTCTCAAGCTTGGGACTAACTTGTTTTCACTTTGTCTGGTTTAGTTCCTCTTACATATTCTTTCTGATCTAGACTTAATCAAACAGACATCAGCCTGTTAGATAAGGGGACCTCCTTACCTCAAAAAAAGGGAACAGTTAATGATCATTTACTTTAATATGCAAAACCAAGTAGCTTAGGTTTGCCACACCTGTGAAAGCAGAAATTCAGAATTGATTTTTATAGACTACAAAGACGTTGATAAATGAGCACAGCTGAAGAAGCATGAAACATGGTACTACTGAACACATATTCCTAGTTCATTTTGCTTATAATACTTAATAGCCCATTCCTGGCTCTCTTCTCTCACTTTCACAAATTTCACTTTAAGCTCAAGATACAGATGCAAGTACAGTATAAGCTTATGACAGATTATATAACAAGCTTCTAATTTCCAGGTTTCAATAACCAGTTATATTTTAAAACAAGTTCTTTGGTGGTGCTTTGGGGTTGTGCTTTTTTTGATTTGTTTGCTTTTGCTTTAACTCATCTTCTTTTGTTTCCAAGCCAGAAGAGAAGCAACAGAAATTGAGATAACTGAAAGTTACTGAAGTCACAAACCAAAAGTACTCTGAGAAAATAAATGGCTTTTGCAACTACTTTTATAGCCTCTTCTGATAATAAGACTATGCACTTGCACCATTGTAGCTTGCACAGGCAAATCTAATAGGTCACCAGCATCCCTTACTTATTTTTCAGCCATTTACCAATTTCTTTCTGGTGGCTTAAAAAACCCAAACTTTTTCAAGAGTCTCAAGGTATACATACATTTTTGTTTTTAAAGTAGTTTGAATAATATATTAACTCTGTAAAGCAAACCTTGCAGAGGTTTAATATAGTTATCAGAGAACACCACCAAGAAAGTTGAAAGACTAAGAAAAATTAAACTTGCAATAATTATGCATTGTTTTTAATCTGATTTGTATTGCACAACTAACAGTATCCCACAAAATGTTTGTGTGGATAGCAGTGTCTGTTTTTGAAAGAAAACAACTGAAAAAATCCTACACTCCTGCTTGCCCAACTTCACATACATAAGTGAACAGAATGTATTTCCTACAAATAGTAATAGATGATTTTAGTCAGCAGAAATCTGCAGTAAATCAAGACATTTGTTTTCTATTTTCATGGATAACAACATTTGTTATTATTCAAATGTACTTGTCAAGTAATTTGTTGTTGTTGTTTGTTAACTCACAGGTGCATTCTGTGACTAGAATAAATTGCAACAATACAGTTAATGGAATTTTAGTCTTCAAAAATGGTGGACTTTATTTCAGAATAGTCTGTGGGATGGTTCCCAGACACATAAAGGACACAAAACGATTATAGAACAAAAAATGTGATAAAGGACAATAACAATGAGGATTGTGCTGTATGTTATACCTACACATTTTGGCTAAGACGAACCATCAGGACAAAGATCTACCTGGCCTACTATCTTCTTCTAAACAGCCATTGTGTATTGATGCTTGGCCCATAAATCTAAAACTAATAGCCTGCAGGCTCTCTTACTGTCTCCTTCTTTCCCATGAGGTAGTCGGAGAGGCAAAGAGGTTGCTCTCTGCTGTCACTACCTGTTCTTTCCTCACTATTAAGGAGCCCTCTTGCCTACTCCTCCCCATTAGCACCTCTTCTGCAAGCTTCTACTGGACATAGTGGGCAGGCTTCACCCCACCCAGGGCCTCGCTTTCTGTTCTGTATCCCGTGCAAACTTACACAGTATAACCTGTCACTCGATTGCCGTTACGAAGCACGTCTCTATCCAATACACTCTAATGGGATTGAGCCAGTATTACATCCTGTGTCCCTCCTGAGAACCTATGAAAAAAATATTTCCCTAATTACCTGTTCCATCATATTAAATGAAATTTGGTTACCTGAGATATTCAGCAGCTAGCCAGGAAATAATCTACTTTTTATTCTAAAGGATACGACTATTTGAACCTAAAGAAAAAGAAGTTTAACCTAAGTAGCTTTCATATTGCAATCAGGTTTCTATAAAACAATCTACACATGCAATTCACTTACCTTGCTAAATACCACTTGCCATTAACACAGCTTGCTTTGTTTTTATACCACTGCACTGGTGCTTAGTAAGAGAAGGAATTACTTACATTCCTCTCATTAAGCTATCCATTACCTATTATAAAATTAAATAATCCATTTTTAAAGTGTCCCATTCTCGTGTCCACCTTTCTCTTAAATTTTCACTGTCTTTAGGGTCTTTAACTGCTTTTATGTTGAACTGAAACACTTTCCTCTCGTCACAAAACACTACAAGACTCTGAAAAGCCTGGAAACTATTAATCATGGCTATGCATTATTTAAAAGCAGAACAATTCCAGTGAACTTAGTTATGACAGTGCCATTTTCCACCTGATACATATAGGTGACAAAAGTATCCTGTTCACATTAATTAATGATAGAGTGATTGCCTAGGAGAACCACAATGCCGGGGATACCTGATCTCAAACAATACTGATGTGAAAGGTGCGCAATAGTGGTCTTACCCTCCACTTCATGTTGCTGAAAAGCAGGAGCTTAATGGGAAGAACAGATGTCCTTAATTCTCAACATCCTGCTGCTCACTTCCATCAATACTTTTGAGATACCTAGTAACATTTTTGGTATCAATATTTTGAAACTTTCCAACAGCAACGCTCATCACCAGTTTGTGAAGCTCTACATTCAATTTCAACATGCTCATTTTCAACAATCCTCCATTTTTAATTAGATGCCAAAAGCATTAACTACTTACCATACAGCCTTTTTTTCCCAGAAGCTAACATAGCAGAAAACAACCCAGTGTTTAGGCACAGTGAAAAGCTCTAGCTCATTTCTGTACAATGACTCTTTATAAAACAAATGTTGGACATGTGATATAGTTCCATTTAATTCTCTACATGTGACATAACTAGGTAAAAGAGAGCCAACCGTAAGCAAGGAAGCCCCAGTCAGCATTCCTTCTGTTAAAAAGATATATAGATTCCAGCAAATAATAACAAAAAATATAGTCTATAATTGAGTTAAACTTATTAATGGACATTGAACAAAGGCTTCCTGTAGAACCTACCTAACTCTTGTTAATGACTGAAATGCCTGTTGACTATATTTTATAAATAAGCACAGTCAAATGTATAAACAAGCATTGTTTTACCTCAAAGCTTATTTTGTTCCTTTGATAAGTGCATTTTGTCAAATAAATTTTTATTTATAGCAAGGATAAAACGTAAAACCTCAACCGCTAAAGGAGCCACCACAGAGACCACAATGACAGTTGTTTCTTTGTTGTTTTTTTTTCCCCCTTTTTAATTTATTATGTAGTTCTTCATGCAATGAAATCTTTTCTTTAACCTGTAGAAGATAACACAGTCAAGAACAAAGGCCAGATATACAGCAAATGAGGAGAAGTCGATAATGCAACTCTAACCAGATAAAATACCTAGCTACAAAAGATAATTTTAAAGGAGGAAACCAAAAAGCAGATAAATAAGTGTCAGAAACAATTTATCAGTGGTCAGAGAGTTTCGCTTATGCAAAAAGCTTGCTGGATTGCTGAATTGTTCAGCTTTCCCAAACTGCGCTCCATTTTATGTACAACTACTTGCATTTTTCAGCTTTTTACATGATCCAGAGGCAAGGGCAACATATTTAATGTTAGGTGCAATTATGCACCTACAGCCAAGGTAAGAGTGAAAATTTTGATTTATTCTAATACTTTATGTGTGTTTCTTCTCTATTTTTGTTACTTAGTATTATGACTTTAGTTTGTTACACAAAGTATCTCAGCACTTGAAAAATAGACACACACTTTTCTAAACATGAAACCCATAAGGAAATGAAACCAAATTATTGCTATAGGAAGTCCCTGTACAGAGAACAAGGTTATCTCAATATTGCACTAGTTCTCCCATTGTGTTTGCCTGGTGTTACCGTTTGAACCATCAAGAATATAAAACCAGCAAATAGGTCTAACCTATCCCAGTGGCTAAATGCCAAATATCCACAAAAAGTATAAGAACAGGATAAGCATATACTGAATATCCTCCATTATAGAGTCCCAGCCTCCCACTACTTGTGACACAAGAATTTCTTGATCCAGAAATAAAGTCTTTGTTTCAACAAGCTGATGGATTTCCTTCCATTAATTTCTCTGATTAGCTTCTGGACTCTCATCTTTTTAGATCCTTAACATCCTATAGTAACAAATCCCACACTTTCCTCATGATTTGTGTAAAAATACCTTGTTATACATCTGATATAGGATTATTTCATTTCAGCCCTCTACTTCCTGCATTTTGAAAAACAAAGAACAAGTGTTTTCTACCACGTTCTCCGCTTTATTCACCTCTATCAAATATACTTGGTCATCTCTTTTCCAAGCTGAATGGTCCTAATTTGCTAAGTCACTCCTCATCTGAAATCCATATTTAATCAACCTTCTTATCCTTCATACTTTTTGCTAGTTTTAATAAATTCTTTTGAGACTGGAAATTACCAGAACTGCAAACAACATTCAAAATACGGCCATATCATTCATTCATACAGTTGCATAAAAATGCTTTGTTTTGCTCATCTTTTCCTTATTAATGATTCCTAATATTTAATTTGCTTTTATGATTGCTACTAAGAACCAAAATGTTTTTTCACAGAACTAATATAACTGTGAGGCCATTTATAAGAGCATTTGTGAGCGAGCATAGTTAATACAGGGTAGCAGATATGAAATGAAGTTAGATCTTCTATTACACTTCATGAGATATGGAGGAAATAGACTTCTGAAAAACCTTCCAAAAATGTCAATTGCACGACATACTCATTCTTGCAAATATGTCCACATCATAAATGCAGTATGTAACAAGTACCATACTTCTCTGCAAACACCACCAAATGTCTCTTTTCCCATTTATGATTCCCATCATAAACAAAATTTATACATAATTGCTAAACACAGTTTTAAATGAAAGGATAATTCCACTAATAAAGAATTAAGCAAAAAACATTAAAAAAAAAAAAAGTACCACTCTCAGCAAAACATTATCCCTTAGTTGGTTTACTTAAAAATCACAAGAGAAATGCTTATGAAAAATATGGTTAACAGGTAAGATATCTTTTCAGCAAAATACTCCATCACATCTTGGCATTTCTTCCGTGTTTTGATACTATACTTACTCACCATTTACTCAACTAATGCAGGCTGAAGCTTGGAGGGAACACTTAAGGATGCACTCTTATGGTCTCTCTAAGACTCAGACCCAGATTTTGAAAATAATATTCCTAGGGTCTGAGTATCAAACACTCCATCTGCAAAACTAAATACACAGCTCCATCTGTACTAAGCACTGTTTGTAAGGCACCATGTAACTGGGTAAAACTGAGATCACATATCATTTGATTTGATTACATGACAACTACAATTGAAGTGTCGGTAATCACAAGGGCAGATGTTACACGATGGTGGAAAATCACGTGTTCTTCATTGCATTAAAAGAGAAATTTCTTAGAGATACATATGATTTCTCCTTTAACATTATGTTCAGTTCATATTTACATAACTTTAATATAATTTCAAATCACATAATCTATGGATCATGGCACTCTTCTTGGTTAAAAACATTTGCCAAACTACAAAAATTTTTATGACCATTTTTTTCTCAATATGTAAATAAGAATTATGTCTACGCAGCAGATGTAAATTCTTAACTTACTAGTAAAATGAAAAGTGTCTGTAATTCAAAGAAAAAGAAAAAAAATGGGGGGCATAAAAAAGAGAGGGGTTTAATAGCATTAGAACCCATTTTTTAATTACACTCCTTCTATGTAGCCATCTCTTATTAATGAAGACATTTGTTCTAAAATAATCACAGTTTTCATTTAAAGTGATTATGTTTGGAGATGCCTAACGTATTCCTCAATCATGTTTTAGAAAAGAAATTGAATACAAGGAGTTTAATACATCTTCTTTAATAAAAAGACAAAAACTCCCACCATTCTATTCACCTAACTGAAATGAGAAAGTTAAAAAATCAAATTAGAATTAATTCACACAAGGCACCAGTCAAACTTGATATTTGACTGGTGTTGCATCATCTTAAAAGCACTTATACACTCCTTGTTTTTGAGGGAAAAGTATAAAATACTAAGGAGTAATAAAAGCAAAAGAAAGGACTTCTAAACAAGGCCTCCTCAAATGGCTGGATTCAGTTACTTTCCCTCTCCTTTCAACTCTTACACAATTTAGAAAGGGGAATAAAATATAAAAAGGAACTGTAGCTACAGTTCACTCTTTAAAAATATTTATTTAATACCGTAAACCCAGTAGAATCTATCAAAAGGACTTCTCAGATCTCATTTTAACATCCCAAATTGAATCTTGAGTATGTGAAATGTTAAAGAGCAACAAAGATACTTTGAGAAAAGCAATCTGAAAGTATTATTTTTGCTTTTAAGTATTTTACCTTAAGAAATACATTGTTTCGTATTAATTCATATCTAACATTTATATTGTTTATAATTAATAAAATATAGTACTTTTAATTTATATTAAAATGTACACAAACATTTTCAGAGACCTATGTGTTAGTTCATCATGATTAACACTGAGAATAGATTTTTCCCCTTTTGGCTGGTGTAAAGCAGAATCAGCACTTGATTTAGGTGAAAATGTTACTCCAGAGGAAATGGAACAGTTATATAAATGGAGAAAAGCATAGCTATATAAATAATCATAATCTGTAAAAGCTCGTTCAGAAGTGAGGTCCTCAGAAACCATTATCAACTAGCAAAACAGAAAATTTATTGAGTTGCTCTTTAATTGAATGGACAATAATCAGAAGTGGGTATGCCAAGTTAAATACTAATTCACCCCATGTGTAAACAGATGAGAACTTTGCAAGAATGTAGCCACTAAAATGACTGTACAATCTTGATAAAAAGTTCAAGCGTTTCCTTTTCCAGTACCCTCCCTAACTTTTATTACATGCCAAGTCTTATTATATTCTTGACTTACTGAATACATGCAATAATCACGATTGCATTCTGCAAATAAACTATTTCACTTTCAGTTGTTTCAGTTAATGAAACAAGTAATCACTCCACTAGTTTCTCTTGGGGTATTGGAATTTAATACATAATCGGGGGCTTATCTCCTCAAAAATTTCACATACAAATCCTCTCCATAACAGAAGTTACAGAAGTACATGGAAGAGGAAAAAAAACTTTTTCCAGCTATGTTATTAGCACTACCAGAACTTTGAACTCCAGCAGCCAGATTAAATTGTTCTATTTTTTATAATTTATAAACAATGGATTGCTTTGTTCTGATTCTGAAGGTCTAAGTAACTAACCAATTATTCTGTGTTTCTGTATTTTCTGCACTTTTCTCATTTGTCTAGGCAGCAGGAAAATCCACAAAAGAAAATGTACTTACTTATAACTAGCTAAACAGAATTAAAGCAGAAGAAAAGTTGCAAAACCAAATTCTGACTGCTCTTAACAACTGGAAGAAAATTAATGACTCAATCATTAAGTGGGCATCATTCCCAGAGGAAAAGAGGGCATGCTCTGCAAGCCAACTAATTTTTGGTAACAGGGCTATTACACCTACACAGAACTATAATGTTTGCAAATGAAGTATGGCTGTGTCAAAAATCTTTATTACTTGAAAGCACCTGAAGCTGTATCAATTTGTCCTCCAAGAACTGCCAGTGAAACTTCTGGTGTCAAACTTAACCTTAACTTAAACTTAAGCAGCATACATCACTCCCTCTTCAGTCCCATGTGAGACTTTATTTCTGAATGCTTCTCCTATGGAGTTCTGTGTGGAAAGAAACATCCATTGAGATACTGTCACACAACTTCCAAATGTCTCCTCTGTGTGGAAAAGTAATCTCTAGTACTGTAAATACTACTACTTTCAATACCAGTGACAATACTGAGCAAATTATATCTAGCTTAGACACTTCCCCCTCCCTCCGTTGATGACTCAGATCAGCATTTTACTAACACACTCCAAGTTTGATTGACATGGAGAACTTTAAATTTGATTTTTCCCTTATCACTAAAGATGCTTCATTACCAGCCTCCCTCCTAACCTGAAGTCAAAGTCAAGTCATTACCGCAACACAAGGGCAGCTTAACGCATGCAAAATCCCCCCCCACTGAGGTTCTGGTAGCGGTGGCCATGCTGAAGGAGCCTGTGCAAGCCGGCAATCCAGCTACAAAAAGGCCCACATGCCAACATGGGGAGAAGTCGGGAGGTGGGAGAGGGGGATAATCACTCCCTGGTCTTGTTTCACTCTGGTTTAAGGGCCATGTCAACCACTCTATATTGGCACTACAAGAGGAGGTTTAATTGATTTCAAATCACTAAAGACTGTAAAGACTTCAGAGGTTGATTTAAGATTATATTGCCTTGGGTGGAGATTTTTGGGGAATGGGTTTTTTTTTGTTTGGTTTGGTTTGGTTTGGGGGCAGGGGTAAAGATCTGAGATTGGAGCATCATGGATTGAATGCTATCAGATCCCATCTTGCTCACCTGGTAGAAAAGAGAAGTGGGGAGGGCCATGGCTTCCCTAGTTGTTACAGACTTGTACCAGAACAAACGGGCCTATGGTGTGCACAGAATATACTTGACTAAAATTCTCCACTTAGGGCATAAGCACATTTAAAGCGGACTCCAGATCGACAAACACTCAAGATCCCTTATTATATGAAACAGTTTTATTAATAACATTTGCTCTGATTTTATTTAGAAATTTAACAAACTTACTGTGTTGCCAAGCAACAAAACACACATTAATTGCATTTTTAAGAAGTGATTTCAGAGTCACTCCAATTAAAATAAAAATTTTACCACAAAAAAGTAGCGTTAGTATAGCTGTAATAGTCTAAGTATATAAGAAAGGCTAAGTTTACATACAAAAGTGCCTCACTGTTTGAAGGACATAATAAGAGCAAGACAGCATGCCCTTTCATTAATGCTAACAGTTTTAAAAAAAAAAAAGCAGCTATCCAAACCACCTTTAACAATCTAGGACAACACAGCAAGTATGCAAACACAAACACAGTTGGTGGAAAGTACTCTATTATCAAAATTCCCATAACCGTTGCCCTCCTAGCGCAAGACATGTTAAATATCTTAGATGACTGAATAGTAATTTCCACATAGTTCTCTCATCTGATTAATTTCTTGATATTCCAGACCATATCATATTTACAATGTAATTTTCAAAAGACATTATATAGGTACTTTTACATACTACTTCATTGTTAATTATTTTCAAATTACATGCATTTCTTCAAAAAACTGGATTTACAGGATTCTTAAAAATGCATCAAAACTTATTAAATAGGAAGTATTTAGCATGCTTAGTCTCAATAGCAGTGTAAAAACACTGTAATCATTTGTCCAAATATTTGTATTTTTTAACTACATGCATTTCATGTATAACTAGATATCCTAAGTGGTGTTTTAAGCTTACTTCAGATTAGTGGTAGAATGGAATTTCTAAAAATCCTGCAAGAAAGTTAATTTTTTTCCACTTTTTTAAAAAATTATTTTAGGATGCCCATCTCTTTAATACAACTGTCTTAATATCTATGAGACACTACACTTCCATATAAACCTATATCTTTAATTATCTATATTTGAAAATTAATCAATAATTAAGTTTTTAAAACCACTAATAAAGATATTTAACCAACAACATAAAACCTTGTTTTCCTCAGATCAATAACCTGAATTTCATCTCAAACCATAAAAGCTAGGAACATAGACACATTAAGATTGACAGATAATGCTGAATTAGCTGAATAAATATTTCCTACTTCAAAAGGTAGGCCAGCAGCAGCAGTTCAGGTATTTCATGCTTGCTACATTTGGTAATACTTCATTACATGGCAGTTCTTTCTCTACAACCTCTCTATAACTATCTAACTAACTTAATTTCCTTTTATGACAAAGTCACCCATCTAGTTGACCAAGGGAAGTCTGTATATGTGTTTTTTGTTATTTTTTTTATTTTAGCAAAGATTTTGATACTGTCTTTCTCAGTATTCTTCTGGACTAAATGTCCAGCATAATACGCTAGGTGAGCAATTGGCTGAGGGGTTGGGCTCAAAGAGTTATACTGAATGGAGTCACATCAGGCTGGTGGCCAGTCACCAGAGGGGTTCCCCGGGGCTCAATTTTAGAGCCAATGCTCTTTAATGTTTGAATAAATTATCTGGACACAGGAATCAAATGTACATTAAGTAAGTTTGCCAATGATATTAAACTAGGAGGAGCTGTGGAATCCTGTGAGAGTAGAGAGGCCTTACAGAGAGATCTGGATAGACTAGAGAGCTGGGCAATCACCAATTGTGTGAAATTTAAGAAGAGCAAGTGCCAGATTCTCCACCTGAGATGGGTGTAATTGCCATTATACATACAAATCAGGGGATGAGAGGCTGGAGAGCAGCCCTGCGGAAAGAGATCTGGGGGTTTGGGCTGATGGCAAGTTGAACATGAGTCAACAGCATGCCCTGGCAGCCAAAAGGGCCGTGTCCTGGGGTGCATCAAGCACAGCATTGCTAGCCGGTCGAGGAAGGGGATTGTCCCACTCTGCACTGCCCTGGTGCGGCCCCACCTCGAGTTCTGTGTGCAGTTTTGGGCGCCTCAATATATGGAGGACACCAAACTGTTAGATTGTGTCCAGAGGAGGGTGACCAAGATGGTGAAAGGTCTCAAGGGCAGGGCTTAGGAGGAGCGGCCTGAGGTCACTTGGTTTGTTCAGCTTGGAGAAGAGAAGGCCGAGGGGTGACCTCATTGCAGCCTACAGCTTCCTGGGGGGGGCAGCGGAGGGGGAGGTGCTGATCTCCTCTCTGGTGGCCAGCGATAGGACATGAGGAGATGGAATGAAGCTGCGTCAGGGGAAGTTCAGTTTGGACATTAGGAAAAGGTTCTTCACTGAGAGGGTGGTCAGTCACTGGAACAGGCTCCCCAGGGAAGTGGTCACAGCACCAAGCCTGTCAGAGTTCAGGAGTGTCTGGACAATGCTCTTAGTCATATGGTAGTTTTAGGTAGTCCTGCGAGAAGCACGGAGTTGGACTCGATCATCAAAACACACCAGCTACCCTCTCTCTCTCTCTAGACCGCATACCTTCCACTACTTCTCTAGACAGATCTCTGCATTTTATTTTTTTTTTAAATTTAGATTGGGATTTTCCATATCAAGTACTTTACTCAACTTCTGGAGACTTCGTATTATTACAGATTTGGTGAAAGCTTCTCTCTCTCTCTCTCAAGTACCAGTTTAGATGCTTAAGGTACTTATATGTAAGAGAGCTGTTTTAAGTCTTTTCACAGACTGAGCAATTAAACCTACTTCTTATGTCAGAGTAATTTTAAGGAGACCTTAAATTACCACAAGGAAACATCTCTGTAACATATGTGTTTTAAATGCTATTTATTCTTTCATGAGACACAGAAGTATTTACCTTCACATCAACAACAGCAACCAGACCACACGACCACAATCCTCAACTCATAATCATGTTTAACAAAAAAGATTAAAATTTCCCAAGTTAAAAGCTGCATGTGAAAATAATGAAAATATGACAGTCTTTAGAAAAGGCATTTTAAGATGTATGTGGTCATAGCCAAACAAGACTTAACACTCACGATATGAGAAAACAAACCATCATGTGACAGAAGACATGGATGACCAAATGCGTTATCTAACACATTTTATAACAAAAGCCGCTATGGTCAGATGCTTACAGTTTCATACACAAGCTATAAGACACTGAAGTGTCACATATTATTTTTCCTTCTGTTTTAATTTGAAATTCTCAAGTCTGGAAAAACCTAAAAAGGAAAAGTAATTTCCATCTTTTCAAAGAGTAAAAATCAGTAACAATACCACAGGAAGCTCCCAATTACAGAAAACAGAATATTCCACATAGCTACTAAGTAAAGCTGTTAAGATTTCCTTACAGAAGTACTGTACAAATATTAGTGGTCTTGCAACTGGATGTGAAAGACGGGATCCAATCTCAGAAAATTCTGAAAGTACATGTTCAAAATTGAAAATACTGGCAAATCTTTGTACGGTTCTGCTAGAAATAAAAACTGCGTAAACTTCTCAGCTCTTTAATAAATAGTGATTTACAACTGTAGAAATGAGCTTAACTGCAGACATTAAGCATGCTTCTCAAGTTCTTTCTTCAAATAGTTATTTTCATAAGATGTCCAAAATTCATCACATTGAATTGGGAATACAGTCAACACTGGGTAACTGAAGATGATGTACAAAAGGGACACATACTACCAAGTTCAGAAACAGGAAAGATGCTAGGAAAGCCCCTGATAATGTTCCTCACATGCCATCTCCTAGAAGACAGCTGTCTACAAAGTGGCCACACTCCAGTGCTCCCCCAGTTACAGTATGCAAGCTCAACTTCTTTCAGTTCTGCTCAGGCTTTTGTAAATATTTGTCCTGCATAAAGTGCCTGTATTTAAATGTAGGTAAACTAGAAGTAAAAATCAAATTTATAGCAAAGTTTCAATGCAGTGCCATGTTTTCACAGAGAACAAAAAGCTGTGATTCATACTGCAGTTAGTCAGGTGAACCTTCAGCCAGATAACAAGATAATTCTGGCTGGGGTCCACAAGAACAGACTGCAAGGGCCTGCCAAAGACTGAGCTTCAATCTAGCTGTACAAAAAATGCTACCACACAATATGGAGTATCAGTAAACATTAGGAATTCAGTTTATGCATGCCCTTACTCAACAACACTTAGTACTTCACATAATGTGTAATTAACAAAATACTGCAGTTTCACAATTTTATTACAAACCATCTACCCAAAAGTCTTTGCATTAGGCAAGACAGGCAAATTTCTTAGTGAACTTCAGAAGATCTGTTTAACCAAATTTTATAAACCTGTCTGCAAGGAAAGACTAATCTTTCCTTGCAAAAGCCTTTTTTAAAGCATAACAGATAGACTACAGATAGACATTTCAAAGCCAGTTTTAATTAATGAACAGAACTAAAAAAAACCCAGTAAAAATGAAAAAAAAAATGATGTTAGTATTGCTCTCATTCAAACTAACTAACACAGGAGATGACACCAAGATGAAGGACAAGTAACTACAGAAATACCCACAGCCTCCTCAAGATGTTTCATGGGCAGATTAAACTGTTTGACGCATACAGACTTATTCACCTGATTCTTAAGGATCTTGACTATTGTTATAAGTAAATATTTGATAAATACATGATGGTGGTAACTATCCTCTTCTCACTATTTGCTAAAGACCAAGTTCCTTCAGCTACATACAAGACTTTAATGCAACACAGGCCAAATGAACAGTTAAAGCCAGAGAGCCACTAGTTGGACTAACCCAATTCAAACAGCAAGGCAGAACACAGCCAGGGTTTGAGCTGAGCGTGACGTAGTGAGAAAAGTCAACAGTTGCACCAAACAGAAGTGCAAAGAAAAAGGATGGCTGGACAAAGGTCCAGCCACCAGGTGCTTTAGCTACTACTACTCAGGGCACAGAAGTCCTGCCTTACTCAGCTACAGAACAGGACTTTCAAAAAGGCTTTTCAAGTGCCACAGCTGCTGAAGCCCCAGGTATCTCCCAAATCCCTATGTACCAGACTGACTGCAAACAAAGGAGCACCAGATTGGCCAGATTAAATATTTTACAGTGACGCAGATGGAAAAAAATCAGCCACTACATAGTGGTCAGGATAGCTGCTCTATAAAATTTTTGAAGTCCTTTGAAATAATTGGTTAAACACCTGACATTAAATGTGCATTGCTTATATTCTGCAAGCTATAAAGGATATGTCTGGGAAAGAGATAATGAATAATTATATTGGTCCATCTGTTATTTTCTCAGATTTCCTGAAGTTTCCTTTTTTTTTTTCTTTACTGCTACTGTTTTTAATAATCTGATTACATATTCTAACATGCTGCATTAAGGCTACCAGTCTAAGATTAACAGGGAAGAATTTAAAAAGGCATAAATTCCTTTTGTTTACTTCTAATACCCACTGCTGTGATACAACTACCCACTTTCCTAAATACAGATAAGATTCTGGTAATGAGGAGTAACACCTACCTTAAGGCCTTTTCATCACAGAAGATATACAGCAACCCTTGGGCCAGGGCTGGGATGTTTTAGTGGGGTCAAGACAGCGGAGAGTAAGAAACTTAGTCTCTAGGAAAAAAGATGTCCCATGAGACAAGTACACACTTTCCTGGTCATTAATAAGAACAAAACAACTGATGGTATTGCAAAACTCTGAACTGACTCCCACAGCTGAAAACACATTACACTTTCAGTATCAACTAGTCACCTTCAACTAATCTCCATCTTCTTTCTGATGAAAAAGACAACTCCTAAAAACCTATCCTAAAATCATCATCAGGTTCAGGATTTCAGTTTCAGGTTCTGAAAATTCAAAGATTAGATGTGAAGCACTAAACTCTCTTTAAGTATTTTTAGGGGAAAGTACTTTTTTTTTTTTCTTTTTTAACATCAGTTTGGGAATTAAGCATGCTTTTTGGGGAAGAGTGCCTGGAAAGCTGCCCAGTGGAAGTTTTGGCGGTGTTGGTCAACAGCCAGCTGAATATGAGCCAGCAATGTGCCCAGGTGGCCAAGAAGGCCAACGGCATCCTGGCCTGTACCAGAAACGGTGTGGCCAGCAGGAGCAGGGAAGTGATCGTCCCCCTGTACTGGGCACTGGTGAGGCCGCACCTTGAGTACTGTGTTCAGTTTTGGGCCCCTCACTACAGGAAAGACATTGAGGTGCTGCAGCATGTCCAGAGAAGGGCAACGAAGCTGGTGAGGGGCCTGGAGCACAAGTCTTCTGAGGAGCGGCTGAGGGAACTGGTGTGGTTTAGCCAGGAGAAAGGGAGGCTGACGGGAGACTTTATCGCTCTGTACAACTACCTGAAAGGAGGTTGTAGTGAGGTGGGTGCTGGTCTCTTCTATCAAGTAACTAGTGATAGGACGAGAGGAAATGGCCTCAAGTTGCAGCAGGGGAGGTTTAGATTGGATATTAGGAAAAATTTCTTTACTGAAAGGGTTGTCAGACATTGGAACAGGCTGCCCAGGGAAGTGGTGGAGTCACCATCCCTGGAGGTATTGAAAAGAGGTGTAAATGTGGCACTTAGGGACATGGTTTAGTGGTGGACTTGGCAGTGTTAGGTTAACAGTTGGACTCGATGATCTTAAGGGTCTTTTCCAACCTAAATGATTCTATGACTCAACACTTTGAGACATCCTAAACAGCCATATAGGGAGCTACAAAACAAACAACTTGATCACTCCAAACTTTAAACAAATAACCCCCCTCCCTGCCATATGCACACATTCCAATTCCACAACTAGATGAAACTAAAACTTTCGGAAGAGTCCAAGTATGCTTTTTAATGACCAGAGAAATGTACTCCCCAAACTCAAGCATCCTGGTTGTCAGTGCATACCTCCTGTAGGTGAGAGACTATGGGTGAAGTTACCACTGCAGTACTGGTACACAAAAAGTGAAAAAGTTCCTATTGTGGATGGGAAAGCTTCAGGGAAGGGAGGAGCAGGGGCAACATTTGCTAAATAAAGCTTCAACAAAATAAACTCTCCTAAATTTTACTTTTGATCAGCTAACATTTTTCTTACAAATTACTTAATTGAAATCACCTTGACCAGATCAAGTGGAAAGTTCCCCAAAGTAGCCCTAAGATTATGTTCTTAATATCACCAACTGCTTCTGAGCTATTTTCATGCTAGTTCCATGGAAACAAAGACATAATTGTTCATTCAAAAGGCTGCTAAAATTTCCATTACAAAATATGCTTATAAAGAGCCTTTACTTTGTGTTTTTATTATGAGATGGAGAAGAGAAACTAGGTTATTTTCTGTACTTTACTGCAAGCTTCAGAGACTGGTATACAGATTCAAGCAACAACATTGCTACAGTAAAAAATGAATTCTGATGAAGCTCTGCAAGCTAGCTGCAATTAAGAAGTCCAGTTATGGTTCATAACCTCTTTTAAGTTTCAGGGTTATTTGCTGTGTCAATCACCACAATGAGGAAACACTCAAATAAAAACATATATCTGTCTTTACATTTAATTTACTTTATTTGATTATCAATTTAGTAATTAAATTATTAAACCATAAGCTAGTTTTACAGAATTGGTAAAAAGTATTAATGTTTATGTATTTTTTATGTAATTTTTGTAAGAAAAAGATTTTAAAGCTTTCTTGCTGCTGAAACTTCATTTAAATTTAACTGATGCCCCTCCACATCAAGACCACCTGTAAGAATGCCTTTTACTCCTCTTAAGTCTTCCACCTTGAAAGATGAAAATAATGCTCTTTTACCCCCTTTACTTTGATTTATGCCCCTTCTCTCAAGTAAGAGGTTTCTGACTAAAAGGAGAGATGATTAAAAAGACTATCCATTGTAAAAGTAGTTTACTCTGGTTCCTGCATACAGAAGAGGGAATACCATGGCGTTTATCACACAAAATTGCTCATTGTAGTCATGGTTTTATCAGATGGGAGGACAGGAAGAAAAAAAACCCTTATATTATAATATGGTTCATAAATATCTCCAACCAAAGGAAATATAGGAACCTAAGTTCTACTACTCTACAACAAAGACATTAAGAAAAAAACAGAGACAGTGAGCAGAAGTTTACATCATCAAATGCACAAACCGAGCAAAAATAAACAGGGGAACATGAACTTTATTTCCACGTGAAAGCTTGATTACAACCTGTCGTGGTTTCAGCCCAGCCGTAACAAAGCACCACGAAGCCGCTCGCTCACTCCCCACCCCCCCTGGCCACATTGGGATGAGGAGAAAATCCAAAGGCAGGCTTGTGGGTCGAGACAAGGACTGGGAGGGATCACTCCCCACTTATGGTCACGGGCAAAAGACAGGCTCAACTTGGGGAAAAAACAAAATCCATTCAATTGACTACCAATCAAACCAAAACAAGGATATTAGGAAGGGAAACCAAACATCAGAAGACTTCCCCCCACCCCTCCCTCCTTCCCAGCTCAACTCCACTCCCGGTGCTCTCTCCCTCCTCCCCCTGGCAGCGCAGGGGAACAGGGGATGGGGGTTGAGTCAGCTCGCCACACATCGTCTCTGCTGCTCCTTTCCTCAGGGGGAAGATTCCTCACTCGTCCCCTGCTCCACCGTGGGGTCCCTCCCACGGGAGACAGTCCTTCAC
>VYZV01031539.1:151548-190103 GCA_013401275.1 Pandion haliaetus | reverse complement strand
TTTGAAGACTGCAAGAGTAGCAGAAAATATTTGTCATTTTAACTGGGAGGGTGACAAGGGTAATGTTTTATATGACGCTGTCCTTTATTATGTATGAACTTGTAGAAACTGATGCTGTCAGTCTAATATCCAGTCTAATTTTGACCTTTTGGGATATTTAAGTATAATTCAAAAATGTCTTTGACCTAGTGTTTTGTTTCTCTGTTCAGAAATTTTCCACGTTGTTAATTTATGGCTAAGCAATCTGGTAAAATAAAGGGTGCCCTTTGTTGTGGTAGAAACATTATTAACCCTTTCATCTTTTTAATAAGATGGTTCTGGGATAATGTTTAGATGGACAAGAAATACATCAGTTTTGCGTAGCTTAAGGGTGTAGAGAGGTGATTGCATTGAACACGGCTGCCGGTGTCTAGATGTTATTGCTGATGGCTGTTTGCAACTGTGCTTGCAGCAGCTGAGATGTGTTAATGGATTGTATGAATATGTCCCCCACACTTGTCAAAGTCAGCCGTTCTAGCTTATGTCACCATTAGTGGACATTCAGGGAGCCATCTGAGCTTAGCCTAAAAAAACCCAGAAATGGTCAAAATATTTGTCGGTATCAGTCAGCTGAGTGTGGTAATAAACAGATGATGGGGTCATAGGGATTCCAGACAAGTATGTCTGTGTTCATTCTGAAGGTTACCAAAATTATATGAAACACTAAAGAATTCATGTAGTATATTAAAGTCAGTCAAACCTTATTTTCCCTTGAGGAACGGCTATTTGAATAATGACATACTGGGATGTTGACTTTTGTAGTCAACTGTTGGGAATACTTCTAATTGCTGTGTGAAGTCATACTGGCTGGGGCTTCATAGCATGTTTGTGGGTTTTAACTGAGAATCCTTCATTCTAGTTTGTACTGTTACTTCAAATGCTTTTGTGCCTCACAGAATTTGTGTTGGTTCTCCATGTTCTGTTGCTTTGTATTTTATTTATAATTGATTTTAATTTCGTGTATATAATTGAAGATTATTTTCAAGATGAAGAAATGTTGGGAGCACAATATCTGGATGTAGAATGCTTCTCTGTGTCACATGGGATAGAAACCTCTTGGAGTACTTACAGTTAAGGCTAAACCAGAGACATTTCTACAGCTAACTGTTAAGCATTAAATGGGATACATTGTCATTTCATTACTCTTATTCCCTTACCATGGTCTGTTTAAAGCTGTGGCAGTGGGATCATCCACTTAGGGCTTTATGTGACATCAGCTAGTTGGCATTTTGATTAAATTGGCAGTTTATACACTTCTGTTAGATGTAAACACTGAGTTTCTGAAACAGGATTTTTGAAGAAGCTTAAAGTTCCTTGAGAAGGAACATCCTCTTCAATCCCAGGCTTAAGGGGAATGAAACTGATTCTTTGAGAGTGGTGAGAGTATTAGAGAACTGAAAGTTAAGTATTTCTGTGAAGGAAAGATGCTGGGCATCATCCATCAGAAATTATTTGGACCAACTGAAAAGGGGATTAAATTTTTAAGGGAGCTGTCTCTGTGATAATTGAAGTGCTGACATCAGTACCAGGACAGATATGGGAAATGTTTCCATATATATAATGATGGTGCTCTTCATAGTATTACTTGTTTACTTTCTTAAATCCTTAAAGTGAACTCATGTCTTTTGATTAAATGAAAAAGTAATAAAAAGAATTCTTTGCTTGAATCTATTCCTTCCCTCGTTTCTACAGCGTGAGATAGGCCATGGGCAAGCTGTAGCTGCACACTATAATGAACTTCAAGAAGTTGGATTGGAAAAACGTAGCCAGTCTCGCATATTCTACCTCCGAAACTTTAATAATTGGACAAAGAGTGTCCTCATTGGTAAGCTTCCTTAAACGATCTCTTAGACTTTAATAAAATGTAACTAATTTTTGTATCAAAATGCATCTTTTTTTCTGCTTTCTGATGTTGATTGTGGCACTTTGTCTCTTATTACATAGTAAGATTTTCAAGTGCAGTAAACCCCCTATTTTTATTTTGAATCTCTGTGATAGTGTTTTATATTGTTGGAGTGCCAAATGTATGCTAAAGTTTTAAAGATCAACTGACCTGAAAACTAGAAAAAATTCATACTGGAAACTGTTCTTTGTGACATTTTTAAAGGGAAATGTACAGCTTTAAATCAAAGAATCTTATCTGTTCTTGTTAGATTGAGCTGTTCTTGTTTTTTAAATCTATCTGAAATAATTTCTTAACCGTTTTCCCAAAGCAGTCTGTCCTCAGGTGTCTATTAAGCAATTCTTCAGGAAACTTGAACACACAGATATTTTCTATATGACCCAGTCAGCTGTTTAAAAGATGAAAAAATAGAGGAGATAGTTCTGTAAGAATGAGCAGCTTTTCATAAAAAGCAAAGTCTGCCATCCCACAAATTAATTCCAAAGTGAGGAAACAAAGCCATCAGATATTTGCAAACAAAGAAGAGAATCATCGGTGCAACACCACAGATTCATGAAGAGGGATCTATGCCAGGAGATGTTGGCACCATTTGTCTTAGCATGCTTCTTTTTGTTGTGTTGTATCAGAGCAGTTAGAAGCAATATTTAGGTTTATATAAAGCCGTTCTTGAAGCCTCTGTTGAAGCCTTTCAGTCATGATGAATTTAAGTAGTGTGGCTTTACAGCAGTTATACCAAAACATATTTCATGTCTCTTACTGTGAAGAGAACTTGCTAACATGCTGACATGTTTTGCATTATATGCCAACATCAGTCAGAGCAGAGATAATCTAGACAGAGTGGAGGTAGAAGAGGAAGTCAAAGTTTATGTAGGGTAAAAAGACAGCAAACAAGTAGCTAATGTTATTGCAAGGCCTAGGAAAGTGGAAAATGTTATGCAAGGAAACGTTGTGGGTGATGCATTTAATTGGCTTGTACTCTTCTGCAAAAGGCTTTCCCATACTTTCAAGTAACATCTGTCTGCATTATAATGGTAATGCAAGGGAACTCTTGTTTCCCTACTCGCTCACCGATGTGCAGTTTTGCCTTTGTCTGCCAGGGAGACTGTTCAGAGCTCCAGTCACATTTCATGCAAAGCACATTAAGCACATAAAATATTCATTATCTTCTCCATAGTTCTAAAAGTTTGTGGTTCCTTTTGTCATTACTGGTTTCTAGAAAAAGAGATGTAAGTCTGTAATGTTAAGAAGACTTACAGGCAAAGTAAGTTCTGAGATGTTTTAACATCTCAAACTCTTTTGGTTCTTTAGGCCTCTCTCTGTAATACAAGTGAATTAAGAGACCTGTGTATGTGTTCTCTCTTTTTACTTTTCTAGGTGAATTCATAGACAGGGTACGACGGAAAAAGAATGATATAACTGTTTTGGATCTAGGATGTGGCAAAGGTGGAGACTTACTGAAATGGAAAAAAGGCAGAATTAAAAAACTTGTCTGTACTGGTAAGAAGACACAATAACTTTCCAGGGAAAGTACCTCAGTGTTTCATGGGAAAACCAAGCACATCTCCAGTCTCTTTTTATTTCCTTTTTTTTAGTAAGCCCAAGAATGCAATGATACACCTTCTGTCAAAAAGTCTTATTTTTGTCTTTTAACCTGAAGACATCAACTTGATTGCCAGCATAAACATAAGAACCATTGATTTTTTGTGTAATCAGCTTTCAGTCCAACTCATAAATAAAAACTGGTATCACTAAAGAAACACACAATTGCCACAGATTGTCTTAGGCAAAATGTAGCACCAGGAAAAAGACTGACTTTTTTTTTAGTATCTTTTCTCCCACATCTAATTTCCTGTGGTGTTTTTAACTGTTCTGAAAACACACACAGAAGAGTTGCATTTAAAAAACAAATAAACCGCACAATGTTGTGACAAAAAATGGTCTTGGGTGTTACAATCAACTAAAGATTTTCAGACTCAGAAAGGGGAAAAGCTGAAAGCCGATTAAAAAAATAATTTAAATAGTTTGCTTAGATGTTAGGAGGGAGATACCATCTTGCCTTTTCCCAAAAAGCATCCCAAGGATAATCAGATTTTGGCGCGCGGGTGCGACATTTTGGGACAGCGAATTCTTCCAGCAACTTCTTAGAGGGGCCGCCTCTGCAGCCCCCTCCCCTGCCACCAAGGAAAACCGTGCCACACAAACCCATAACAGTGTTACAATCAACTAAAGATTTTCAGACTCAGGGGAAAAGCTGAAAGCCGATTAAAAAAAATCATTTAAATAGTTTGCTTAGATGTTAGGAGGGAGATACCATCTTGCCTTTTCCCAAAAAGCATCCCAAGGATAATCAGAGGAAGTATTACTCAACTTCAAATTTAATTAGATACTAAAACTTCATAGAATTCCTTTAGTGGCAATTATTCTGGGTATTCTACATTTTACAGTTCTTTTTTGCTTTTTCGGTTGGCAGTCTTCAAATACAGTTAATTAATTTGCTTACAAAGTTCTTATGTAAATTTATTGCGTGTTGTTAGTTTTAAAATTTGTGCAAACTGTTGTAATTCAGTGAAACTCGGTGCCTGAGAGAGGAACAGTCTTAAAAAGAAAATGAAAAAAAAATTTCCGTGATGCAGTATATCAGTATATATCAGAAATAATTGCATTTCAACATCTTGTATATTTGTAATAAGATGAAGAGCTTTCAGTACTTTTTGAGAAACCCTGGGAGCTGAACTGTTGTAGCTAGTGCATACTACGCATTTAATGCTGACAGCACGTACTATCAATCACCTAGTATCCATCACATGAAATTTTGGAGGCTTGCTTTGCACTTTTGAGGATGCTAGCTTTCTAAAATATTCAGATTACAACTTTTGTCTTGAAGTAAAGACTGAAAATGACAGAGTTATAATCCCGAACGCTTCCTGCAAATTAAATCCCTTTTCTACAAATTGGAAATAAAAGTGTTTGTTCCCCTCAAAATGTAACTGAGGATCACCTTTTATCCCTGCCATAATGGATCTGCTGTGGTCCAGTAATGATTCCAATTTTCTTGTCTGGGTAGAAGTTTACACACTTTTTATTTTCTCCCTCCACATATAGATATTGCTGACATTTCTGTGCAACAGTGCAAGCAGCGATACGAAGACATGAAAGCCCGATGTCGTTATAATGAACGTATTTTTGATGCAGAATTTATACAAGCAGATAGTACCAAGGTACGGTTCTTAAGCTTTGTAATATTTTGGGGATTTGACGTTCTTTTGTCAAGCAAGTATAGGAGTGATGGTAGTGCTGTAATATTTTGGGCATGTATAGTTTTAAGATCAGATTGTTGTACTGTCGGGAGAATCAGCCATATTGGTTACTGAAAAGTTGTGTAAGATGTAGTTAAATGTGTTTTGTTACTGGTTTACAGTGTAACATTCTTGAAGCCTGAATGTTTTTTTGAGATAACAGATCTGGTGCTTTCAAGTTTCTTTCACTTCACAAGGGGAAGGGAGTGACTGCTTACCTCTGGAGTTCTGGGAGCCAGCATGGGAAGTTGGAAACTATCTTGGTGAACGTGTTTTTATGCTGGAATTAATAAGGGACGTTTTCTGATTTGACTTGTACATCTTGCTTATCCCAGTATTTTTTTTTTCTAGCAGCATTTTAATTACTATAATACATATCTTCAAAACTTGTGTGGTAGAGCAGATTTCTTCGACTGTCTGGAGGCGATAGTGAATGCATTGCTGAGGCGTAGGAGACAGTCTCGTAACCAGCAGTGCTTCTGCTTCCTAGAAATGTAGACTGAGAGTGCTGTGCTGATGCAGGCTGAGGGACAGAGCTTACCTGGTTCCAGCATATCTGTGGAAAGGCTGAACCTGCTCTTCCCAGCCTTGCAGGAAGGGTTGTTTGCTTGAATTCTTGGTTGCCTCTCCTTCTGAGGAATACAGTCTGTTGCAGGTTCCAGGTCATCTCTCTCAGCTCAAAATTACAGTCAGGGGAGAGAGGATTGAGCCTTGCCCAGAAAAGAAAGGGATATTTTCATGTTACTATTACAGCTCAGTCTTACGTGCACGTATATCTTCTGTTGCATGCTCTGTTCTGTCTGTTCATGCACACAGAAGTTCATCTCCCTGACTTTCTATCTCTTATCATCTATGTTCTATATAGTACAAAATCTCATTCTCACAGCTTGTCTAATTCCATCCACCTCTGTTTCTCAGTTTCCTGTATATATCTCTCTCACAATGTGGAGGGGGAGTAAATGAACAGGTAAAATTGCTATGGGTATGTGAAGTGTCCATTTTTGTCTTGCCACATACAGAACATTGACAGTACATGGCATGAACTGGTAGAGTCTGGGAGTGAGTGGGTGATTGGGAAGTCTGGGAGAGAAGAGAAACTCAGGTAGAACTGTTTAGTATGAAATATTTTAATATTTTAAGGACAGAATGCATATCATGGGCCTTGGGAAGAACTTGTGTGCTCCTGTGTTAGTTACAGTGGCTACTAGCATATTGTATAAAAGAAGCCTGATCAAGAAGAGTCAGAGAACTGCTGAGTACAGGGTCAAACTGTGGCAAGCTTTAACCTGACAAATTTCAAGGGCTCCAAGTTCTTCAGATTTACTGGTTACTTGGTCTGGGGTGGGAGGAGTATGTTGGTACACACATACCAACATGTGTGAGAATACAGGCAAATACAACTTGGTGGGCAGTGCAAATTGCCATATTTAAAACAACCCTCCTCTCAATTATATGTTTAATGGTCAGTTCTCATAACAGAGACTTTGTAAACTGAAAATTCATTTTATTTTAATAATTGTTTCCAGCTAAATGGTGGCTGGTTATAAACCCTCAGCAGTAAAATATCTCTGGAATCTATTAGGTAACTAACCTTGGGTTTTGGCCTTTCAGGTGCAGCGGTGTTACTTGACAACATGAAAAGAATTTGAGGACATGATAACTTTGAAGTGTGTGTGTTCTTGTTCCCAAATGTTGTGTGTGGTTTTCTGTGTAGCAGAGGACTTTTTCTTACTCTTACCTTTTTCATCTTGTTCTTGTTGGACTTGTGAAGAAATGGGGGCTGAAAGGAAAAACTTCAAAGAATTACGAGAGTAGCATATTTTTTGGAAGATCTAAGTGAATCATGCTTGTTTCTGTAGCTTTTGTTACAACTGTTTTTTCTTTTTAATCTATTTCAGGATCTCTTGTCTTCCAAATACAGTGATCCAGATATGCGCTTTGACATTTGCAGCTGTCAATTTGTTTACCATTACTCATTTGAGACGTATGAGCAGGCTGACATGATGCTTAAAAATGCTTGTGGGAACCTCTCTCCTGGAGGGTATTTCATTGGCACAACTCCAAATAGCTTTGAACTTGTGTAAGTACTTTTATATTCTGTTAATCTTTCAAAAGTCTTTGAAGCATTGTTACATGATAGTCGTTCTTACAGCACTCTGATATGTTTGTGCAAACAACAGCAAGTTTTTTTGTAACAGTTTTGGATTCTAGTAATGAAAATCTCACTCATGAATTTGACTCAAACAGGTAAATCTGTACTAATCCTTGTCTCTTGCACCCACGGCTCTTCTGGTATAGAGTGTAGGTCTTCATGCATAAACCCTCTGTAGTGACTTCAATAGTGGCAAAATAGCCACAGCCTGGGGAATAACTGTCAGAGTTTTGCTGTGGTTGTTCCAAGAAGCTTGACTTGTCCATGTAGACTGTGTCTGGGCTAAAGGTTAATTTTCTAGGTCCATTTAGTCCTCGGTATCTTGTATAGGAATGATAAACTGTTAAAACCTAGTATGTTGCTTCTCTTCATTTCATTGTTTCATTGCCTTATTAGATAAGGAAAGTGGGAAACTACAGAGATCACTGAATGCTGTAGTACTGGGATAAACACTTTCAGGGCTCTTATGCGTAGTTTTCTCCGCCTGTTAAATTAAAAACTGGTCCAGTAATGTTTGTTTATATCTCATTTTATAGAAAGCGACTTGAAGCTTCAGAAACAAATTCATTTGGGAATGAGGTGTACAGTGTAAAATTTGGAAAGAAGGGAGAATATCCCTTGTTTGGCTGCAAGTATGATTTCCACTTGGAAGAAGTGGTTGATGTCCCTGAGTTCTTGGTTTACTTTCCATTATTGGAAGAGTAAGTTAAATTTTGAATTACTTACACAATGAAAGCTGTGAAACACAATAAGCATTTGTTTAGTTTGTGTATCATTGCGTAATACTTGCAGAAAATTATATTTTGGCTTTCTTACTATGTTTTTTAGTTCTTAATTTTTTGTTGCTGCTCCAAATGCAGAGGTTCCTTGCATTTCCATCCACAACTGTAATCTGTTCATTACACTCAGTTGAAGGTGCTCTGGTCAGAAGCTGTGAAGACTTAAACTGGGTCTTACACAAGAATGTCTGTATCTGATATGTTGGATCTGTCAACAAACGTTTAGTGCTGTCAACTTTTTCTTCTTTAATCTTAACTTTGGGGGTTTCATTCTACCTTTCTTTAGTCCTTCAGCAAGCCTTCTTGTATATCCTCTTCATCATGGTGCCTCTTACTTGTCTTCAACAATTTTCTTTTGATGTTCGTAGGATTTTTCCTATGACTTACTTTTTCTTCCTCTAAATCTAAGAGGGGCCTGGAGCACAAGTTTTATGAGGAGCGGCTGAGGGAACTGGGGTTGTTTAGCCTGGAGAAAAGGAGGCTGAGGGGAGACCTTATCGCTCTCTACAACTACCTGAAAGGAGGTTGTAGTGAGGTGGGTGCTGGTCTCTTCTGTCAGGTGGCTGGTGATAGGATGAGAGGAAATGGCCTCAAGTTGCGGCAGGGGAGGTTTAGATTGGATATTAGGAAAAATTTCTTTACTGAAAGGGTTGTCAGGCATTGGAACAGGCTGTCCAGGGAAGTGGTGGAGTCGTC
The DNA here is from genome assembly GCA_013401275.1 of Pandion haliaetus. Taxonomy (NCBI): domain Eukaryota; kingdom Metazoa; phylum Chordata; class Aves; order Accipitriformes; family Pandionidae; genus Pandion; species Pandion haliaetus. Next base: position 181,238 of record VYZV01031539.1, on the reverse strand, counting down.
ATCCCTGGAGGTATTCAAAAAGCATGTAGACAAGGCACTTCAGGACATGGTTTAGTGGGCATGGTTGATGGTTGGACTAGATGATCTTAAAGGTCTTTTCCAACCTAAATGATTCTATGCTTCTATTCTATGATTCTGTTATCATCTGTGAGCATACATTTTGCTGTTACCTCTGTGTGAATTCAGATTTGCCTTTCCCAGCCTGTCTTCTGAGGTACAGACAAATGTTTCCATGTTGGGGTTTTTCCTGCCATTCAAACTCAGTATGGTTGTTAAATGATATTAAGCTTTCTTTTCAAATCTGTGTATTTTCACACACTTCATTTGTAGTTCTCTATGAAAAATACCAGCGTCTATCACTGACACCTGTAACTTGAGTATTGGTTGACCACAGTGTCTACTTATAATTGAGATGTAAGACACTAAATCTAGTAGAAGCAGGTTCTCTGAATAGATCCATAATATCTGATGTGACAGGATGTTGGTGCTACAGGGAAGACAGCATAGTCTGTCTGCTAGTTCAAGTAGAACTTACTTCTGTGTGTTGGGAGAAGAGATGTTTTCTGTTAAAATGTTTGTAACTTACTTCTGTCTAGACTTTTTTGTCCTAATTTAAAAAAGTACTGTTTGTGGTGGTAGTGCATTTTTTCATCTAAATGTCTTTACTAAAAAAACAAATTCTAGAAAGAGTGTAATCCTACTGCATACCATAAGATGTCACTGTGGCTTAAAATTGTTCCTTTGAAAATAAAACTACAATAATTTTGTGGCTTCCCTAATTAAGCGTATTACTTTGACAGAATGGCAAAGAAGCATGGTATGAAATTAGTCTACAGAATGACATTTCGGGAATTCTATGAAGAAAAAGTCAAGAACGAGGAGCATAAAATGCTTCTAAGGAGAATGCAGGCCTTGGAGGTAAATATGGAGTTAACTTGTTTCATTTAAATGGCATTTTACATCTTGTTAATTATTTGTGCAATAATTGAAATTCCTGTTGTGAACGTGGTGCAGTTAATTAAAGGCTACTAATAGAAGAGCTAAACTCCTGTGGCTGAAAGTGCGACTGTGGTGGGTTTACCTCGACTGGCTGCCAGTCATCCACCAACCTGCTCTCTCGTTCCTTCTTCCCAACAGGATGGGGGGAGAAAGTAAGAAAAAATCCCCTTACAGGTCAAGATAAAGACAGGGAGATTGCTTAGGAGTTACCATCACAGGCAAAAGAGATTAAACTTGGAGAAGATTATTTTAATTTATTACCCAAAAAAAAAAAAAGAAAGAGTAGGATGGTGAGAAACAAAGGCAAACCTAAAAACGCCTTCGCCCCACCCACTGCTTGTTCCCAGGCTCAACTTCACTCCTGACCTTTCTACTAAAAGCTGGATCTTTGTACAAGGAATATCAATTGAAAAGAGAGAAAGTAATCTTTGTAGGAATAAAGGGACAGGCTGTGTTTGTAGAAGAAAATGGTATTTAACTGTAATTGAGCTTATGTTTTTGCCCAATGTTTTTGCTTTTTTTATTGTCAAGCTCTTAACCTGGATGACTTTAGCAGCTTCAGAGAAGCTTTTCAATATCATTTCTGAGGCTTTGGTTTTACAGTTCTCTCTGCTTCCTTCGTCCCTCAAACAGTAGATTTTTTCAGCATAAAACTCTCATGTCAAGTATCTGGTGACCTACTAAACTGAGTCACATGGGCTGCAAGTGGACTTGACTGTCCTTGTTGATTCTGAAAGTGATGGTGCTTTGTATGGGCTCATATTGCTAGTAGCGTGGTGACACAGCCTTTGACATACCGGCTTCGTTCTTAGAAGACGGAGAGCTGTCTTAAATTAGTGGCCACTTAGAATTGAGGACTGCATGGTACAGACCATTATGCAGTAACTGGGATCCTTAATAAGTATGTATTAGTTTTGAAGAATCAGTTCTATACTTCTGTTACAGCTCCTATGTGTTAATAAAGCATTTTAAGCATTCTGCTTGAAATTTTACAGTTGCTCGTTTCTTAGTACTTCTACTTAAGAGATACTGGTTCGTTCAGTTGCTCTTTTAAAAGAGGGTATATCTAGGTAATACTCATAATGAGCTGTACATGGAGGATAATTTTTATAGTTACTCTGTTTCTCCTGTTTTGGAGACATAAGGATAATTTATAAATCCTGGGTGTCGGATTTTCTGGGAAGTAAGGAATATTGGACCTGATCTTGTAGGTGCTATAAAGGAGGGATCTAAATTTAAGATCCTTTTAAGAATTACTGACCTCTGTTCTGGGCTATGTTCTGACAAACCCTTGACTGATGTGATTAAAGTATCTTACTACACAAATAATACTTTTTCTTATTTTTCCTATGTTCTCCAGCCATATTCTACATTTGGTGATTCCAGGCTTGTTTCTGATAAACCTGAGGATTATGAGCATGCGAAAGAGTTCATCAAAGATGGCAAGGCAAAGTTACCATTGGTGAGTTCCTTCTTACTTCAGTAGAGCAAATGGTATTGAAAACGGAGGTCCTGATTTTTTGGACATGTGGTGCCTTCTTCATTTCAACTGCGATGAAATTGGTATGAATGTCTCTGTTCATGCAAAAAACTATAGAGCTGCAGGGCTATGGAGTTCATCTCATCTATACTCCATACTCCAAAGGATCAAATTCACTTCATTTGGTAGCTATTAAGAAATTTGTAACAGTGCAAAAGGGAAAGGCTATTTTGCCATCTTCCTGGCAGCTGTTCTAACTCTTCTTAATTTGAAGGTTTTTTATACTTTTCTGGATCTTCACATGACCAATTTAAAGCTTTAGGTTTTTTTTTTTAATCTTCTGACAGGAGAGTTGAAAACTTTCTTCATAATGCTGTATGGATTTGAAATATTAAACACTGTTTTTCTATTGTCTTTTTCGGTGAAGAAGATCCAGCTCCCTTCTCAGCCAGTGTTATTGAAGTTCTGTAAATGCTATTTTTTAAAAATTTGCTGTACCTTCTTTTTTTTTTTTAACAGAGCTCCTAGAATTAAACTAGTCTGATGTGCATAAAGCTAAATCCATATATTTCTTCCCTCAATTTTATTAAATACGATATTCTGCGATATTCTGTTCACATTCTGGAATGAAAATAAAGATGATCATCATCTTACCTTGTACAAAACTTAGTCTGCTATTCTGTCACATTTTTCTGCATTTCTCCTGTTTTGGCAGCTTGGTTTATGACTTCCAAAATAAAAGAATGCTGAACCATTTTTAATGGAGGTCATATGAGATTTTAGATCAGTGGTCCAATTATATATGTTTTTTCTGCTTCTAGTCCTGTCTCCTAATGCATATGCTAACTTTCTGAGCTTGCTGTGTTTCTCATGTATTTATAAAGGGTTTTTCTTTCTTCCACTGTCCTAGCAGTACATGACAATGTTGGAGTTGTCTGCAGCTGGTCCCCACCCAGCCTTTCATTCTTCTGTATTGTTCTCAGAGTTGGGTGCATGATGGACAGGAGCCTGCACAGCTGCTGTTCCTGGGAAGTGAGCAGGAGAAGAGCCAGTGTCTGCTGTCATTCTTCCCCAGGAACTGCTGCCATTTGGCTATTGGCTCTCCATCTGTAGCTAGGCTAGCTATTCAGGGTAGCATATAGCTGTGTGTTTCCTTCTGTCTGTGCATTTGGTGAGTCAGGCTGTTTGGAAATCTTGCAAAGGCTTGGTTTAACCTAACTTCATGCTGAATGGTTCATGATAAGCAATGCTGGCTCTTTCAGTCTGAACTTTAGGTCTTTTTTATGTGTTAAGGCTCTTTGACAAGACAGAAGCAAAATTGGAGACTAGTTTGAGTAAAGATTGTAGTTTTAGTAAGTTCATATGCAGTTACTGATAGATGGGATCCTATTTCATTGTCATAGCTATAGCATGAGGTTGGTCAGCTTGAAGGTTTTCCACTTGGATTTTGCTTTTTTTAAGCATTGGTTTATCTACTGGTTATGTTCAAGAATTCTTGAAGATGTATGCCTTTTACTGTATGTATAAAAATCCTACATCAAGAGGAAAAAGAAACCTGCTCTCTGTATTTGAAATCCAAAAATTTTAAAAAGAAAAATGCTTCTTTTAAGAAACAAGCTTAAGAATGTGAGAATGGTCAAGTCAAACTAAAGATCTCTTTTGCCAGGTGCTGTGTCACCTGGCAAGAAATCTGCTTGAACAACCCTTTTTTCACTAGTGTTTTAAAAGATGAATCATCTGGTCAGGATTGGTCAGTGGGTAGCACATGGGCTGAATCATGGCCCTGGGTGAGGACTCACTGGAAGGTGATGGAGTGGGCAGAGCAGAAAATCAGCTTCTTCTTGTTACCTCATGCTTCTTAATTGGTAGGGTAAATGGCAGCAGCTTTTTATTTGTGCACTTGCCTTGCTTTCATCTGAAAGGCTGAGATAGGAGTAGGGGTTTCCTAAGCTGCAGAGCAGGCTGTTTTTTCACAATGTGAGCAGGGTTGGGGGTTAGTCTCTTGCAAGTAGGGTTTTTGTGGGCTGCAAGGAGGTGTTAGGTGGATGCAGGCAGTATTCCTGGGGAGGGTGGCAGCACCATGATACAGGGCCTCTTCTTGACTTCTGTGCAAGTGTTGGGCGTCTTGGGCTGGAGAGCAGCTTGAGCTGGGTCAAGTCACACTGATGGATATGTGGTAGTGGACCCGGCATGCTCTGCATTGCAGAGGCATCCAGCCCAACAGACTGCTGGCCCATTCTCCTATGCCTGTGTAATTTAGGTGTGTTCTGCTGTCTGGGTTGTTCCAATTCCCTGCCGTCCTAGTTATTGGAGTTATAAGTATCTGTGGTCTACAGTAATGCTCCTCTAGTCACTAAGTAGCGAGCCAGCGTGGGTCGTTAGAAGTTGGTCTGTGAAAGATTGATGATCCTGAGTTAAATTGGTGTTTTATTGTTTCCTCATTTTTTGTTGAAACTGGTTTTGGTTTTTTTGTCCCCTTCTAGGGAACCTTGAGTAAATCTGAATGGGAAGCAACAAGTAAGTGTTGTTTTGAAAACTCAGTATTGACTGAATGACTGCTATGTAAAGTGTATAAAATAGCCTGTTGGTTATGTAAGAAAATCCAAATTTTAAATATAACTAGGTTTTATTATTTGCCTATGTACAGTTTATGTAGTGCACACATCTCAAGAAATTGGGAGGGAAATGCATAAAATAGGTTGAAACACTGCTTTATTTAAGTAGCTTCAAGCATGCAAACTTTTGGGCTAAAATAGTTTGAGGAAGCCTTACTTAAGATGTATGAAAAGAGGATGCCAGTGTTAAAAGATTATTTTGCTAGGATTAGAGGATTAAATACTATACTTCTGTTTGTACGCTTCGATATAACACTGTTATCAGTCAACTAGAAAACAAACTCCAGTTGGGACATACATTCATCAAAAATGATACAAATCTGTTTTGGGAAGATGAGCTGAAGCTTGATTCTTTGCCTCTAGTGATATGTGTTTCAGGACAAAGCAATTAAAGCATGGATGGTGAAGAGGTATTTGAATGTTTTATAAAGAGGGTAGAAAAAAGTCAGTGCCTCAGACACTGAAAAGGATACATTGATGTTAAATATGACTTGAAATTTTGTGAGTGTGTGCGATGGAAAACTTTTGACATAGGTTTTTTTCCAATGTTGAGTTTAATAAAATTCAGATACAAGGGGATGAGAATTCTAAGGATAAAAATTGATTCCCTGAGAGATTGTTACTTAATTCTGTGTAACTGCAGCCAACCAACACTTGCATTTTTACAGACCGTTATACTGGTTGTGTTAGTGTTTAAAAACAAATGAAAAATGCTGTTCAGTTCACAAATGAAAAAATCTTTAGTTAAGCTGTTTGTTTTCTTAAATTATTATTTAATTTTTAAAGGTATGAATCATAAAGTAGACATTAATTCCAGCAATGTAGAAGTATTATGTAAACTATTAATCTAATTGAGAGGGGTTTTTTTATACCTTTAAAAGTTTGGTGATGACTTTTTTTTAAGTAGTCCCTTTTTTCAGAGAGATTTGGAGTACAGAGCTTCTGATAGGGTATAAGCATAGCTTGTTCATTACATGGAACTTCACTTTCCCTTATTGCTGAGGAATGTACTATAGGCTTGTCCTGAAAGATTTGCAATGTAGCTATGGCACCTCATCCATTAAAATAAAGGCTGAGTTCAAGTGGAAATCCATACATGTTTAATGAGACTCATGGTCTCAAGAAACTAGTTTAATTTATCTGTCTGATATGAAGCATAAGAACACCTGACATAGCTGGCATCGATTATATGCCAAGCAAGAGTTTCCCAGGGGTGCCAGTGTGGACTGTATGATTCTAGAAATGGATACTCATACTGTTGTGGAGTTGAGAAAATGCCATCTAGTGTTTGTAAATATTTCTTCTTTGTCAGTGATAATTTAAAAGAACAAAGTTATTAATTTTGTACCATGAGTTAATTAACTTTTTAATTGAAAATGAAGTTGATAATTTCACCCCTAATTGTCCATTACTGCATGTATGAAGGAGTCTTTAAACTTAGTTGCATATGACTTTATGTACCAGTGAATGTTAATTATGTGTAGAATAGCATAGTAATTCATGAATTCCATTCACATTTCAGTAATACTGTTAACTGAATGTAGTGTTTCATTAACCATATCAGCAGGATTTAAAGTATTTTGCTTTTGTGCATTCTTAGCTCTATTGCGAAAACATGTCTAAAACCATGCTGGAATTGAATGGTAGAGTTACTCTTTAGGAAACCAGAGCATATTTTATAATTTCAGTAATCTGCTAACAGGTTGTTTGGGCAGAGTATCAAGCTGTTTACATTTTGAAAGCTTAATTGAGTTGCAGAGGAAGCTGAAACTTTAAATACTCCCATTTTCTTTTTTAGGTATTTACTTGGTATTTGCATTTGAGAAGCAACTGTGAAACTTCACATACTGGATGCAGCAAGAAGAGATCGTATCCACGCGCAAGTTGGAATGGTCAGAAATCCATTGTGGCAACTATTTTTTTATTTTTTATTTTTTAATTATCAGAAGCGTGCAGGACACTACCAAAAACTAGAGCAAGCTCATGATTCTGAGTTACATTGCCTGTCTGTGACAGATGGACTTGTGTGTGTATATATAAGAAAGATTCTGAACCAGTCTTTTTAAGCATTTGTAAGCAATCTGCACGCTCTCAAAACTCATGTTTGAACTTGACACAACTTTATGTTAGAAACAAATGTTTTGTTAGTAGAAGCATGTTTGTGATTATAAGCCTGACCCTGCACTTTCTGAAATTGATGGGAAAATGACTGTTGACTTTGATGGTGCAGAATGAGGGCCTAAATATTATACTGCAGAGCTCAGTTAATTCATAATGAGATACATTCAGACATATAGGGTATGTCTACATTGCATGCAGAGCTAAGTGGCAAATAATACCTGAGTCAGTTTGAGCACTTCTGTGCTGTGCTCAAGCCTGCAGTGTAAATCTACCTTAGTGGTAGTATTCAAGGTGTAGTCTACACGGTAAAGTCCCATGATCTTGTTTTTTGTGCTTGCTGGCATGTAGTGTCACTTCATGGTGCTTTCAAGATTAAACGAGTTGGTTCTGTACAAAACTGCTCTGAAAGAACTGAATTTCTAAAGTTTTAAATCTCTACGTCGTTTTTCCAAATATGACTGTGGTAATCAAAAACAGCTGCTGAACTTAGATTACTGAACATTTTATATTGTATTAAAGACTCTCCTGACTTTTTGGTGGTTTTAATGTCTCCTGAAACTTACTAGACAGATCTTGGGATGTGTTTCTTGTTTCATAAAATTCCAAATGGGCTTGGCAGAAGGATGAGCTGTTGGTGGTGATGGGGACCTCATTGCAGTCCTCAAGGCATTAGGAACATGGTCACGCACTGGATCATGAACCAAAAGGGGAGCCTGTATAACATTTGAGGATACTAGAAATTCACTCTGGAGGGAGGGCTGTGTATGTGTGGACAACCCCCATGCATGTGGATAACAATCCCAAATTAGAGCCAAATATTTTGTTTGGGAATGTAATCTAATGATATTAATAAGCAGAACTGTGCCTAACTACCATCTTAACTGCCCGTCAGTCTCTTAGAGCTGGCTTAGGGATTTCTGACATGGTGTTTGCTCCGCTTTCCACATGCTTGTAGCCACCTACTACTGAGAGGGTGTGGGCACTTCATGTGTTTTCTCTCCTGTCTTGGGCTAACAGTAGCTGTTTGCTGCTGTGGGCTAGTATAGTTTACATAGAGATGAAATGATGAAGTGTTGATGGTACATGAGTGTTTTGAAAAGTTAAAATAAACCTAGGAAAGAATATTTCTGGTACAGAGTTAAGCGTTCCAATTACTTGAGTTTGTAGTTGTTTTGCCTTCCTCCTGTAATTAGCTTACGCTCTTTCCTCCATGACTCCTGATTTTTATTTTTTATTTTTTGTATAGCAGAACACCTATAACCTTCACCAAAGCAGTAGAATCAGTCAGTTCTGCTGCTGAAATTAAGAAAACAACACTTTGTTACAATTAGTACTCATGAAACTAGCTGAAAAATGCTGACGCTTTAGAAGTGCTGAAGTGTTTCATTGAAATTTGTGTGCGTCAAAGCTAGTTTTGTTAGATTTCTTGTATCAAATTTCATTTGAAAGTACATTGTTATGCTATTTTTGGAAGAAATCAGAATAATAAAAAGAGGGGGGGAAGTACAGTGGAGTGTCTTTCTTCTTTTAAGCAAATTTCAACGTGTCACAATCACATAATGGTTGAGGTTGGAAGGGACCCTCTGGAGGTCGTCTGGTCCAACCCCCCAGCACGAGCACGTTTGCTTACAGCCAGTTGCCCAGGGCCATGTCCAGATGGCTTTTGAGTATCCTCGAGGATGGAGACTCCACAACCTCCCTGGGCAACCTGTGCCAGTGCTCAGTCACCCTCACAGGGAAAAAGTGTTTCCAGATGTTTGGAGGGAACCTCCTGTGTTTCAGGTTGTGCCCATTGCCTCTGGTCCTGTCACTGGGAACTACTGGAAAGCTTCTGGCTCCATCTTTACACCTTCCCTTTGGGTATTTGTATACATCGATAAGATTACCACCCTGAGCCTTCTCTTCAGGCTAAACAGCTGCAGCTCTCTCAGCCTTTCCTCATATAAAAGAAGCTCCAATCCCAGCATCTGATACGGGAGATGCTCCAGGATCTTGAAGAGGATTGAACCCAGTATTGACCCCTGGGGTACACTGCTAATTAGCGGCCTCCAACTACACATTGTGCCACTGATCACCACTCTCTGGGACCGCCTGCTCAGCCAGTTTGCAATCGACCTCACTGTCCATCCAAGACAGCCTTGAAGTCAAGGTAGACTATATCCGCTGCTCTCCCCTCACCTACCAAGCTGGTTATTTATTTCATCATAGAAGTTTATGTGGTTGGTCAAAAATCACTTCCCTCAGTCAATCCATACTGACTACTCCTGATGATTGTGTGATTCATGTGCCTGGAAACCATTGCCAGGATCTGTTGCTCCATCACCTCATCAAGGTGAGGTTGACCATACTGTAGTTCCCTGGGTCCTCCTCTTTGCTGTTCTTGAAGATAGGAGTGATGTTTGTTTTCCTCTGGTCTTTGGGCACTTCTCCCAGTTCCCATGGGTATTCAAAGATTATTAAGAGTGGCCTTGTAATGATACCTGCCAACTCCCTCTGCACTCGTGGGTGCATCCCATCAAGGTCCATGGACTTAGGCATGTCTAGTTTGCTTAAGTATTCCCTGACCTGTTCCTCTTCAACCAAGGACACATCTTCCTTGTTCCAGCCTTTCACCCTGGTCTCTGTGCCTGGGATTCCTGAAGGCCAGTCTTGCTAGTAAAGACAGAGGTGAAGAAGGTATTTGGGACGTCAGCCTTCTCCACATCCTGTCACCAGTACCCCTGCCACATTCAGCACTGGGCTCACATTTTTCCTAGCCTTCCTTTTCTCACCTATGTACTTACAGAAGCCCTTCTTGTTGCCTTTGAAATCTCTGGCCTGATTCAATTCCAGGTGGGCTTTTAGCTTTCCTTTTGAACTCCCAATATCTCATGGTCACAGCAACCAAGGTTACCTTTGATGTTTGCATCCCCAACAAGCCCCTTGGTGGTGGTGAGTACGAGGTCCAGCAGAGCACCTCTCCTCATTGGTTCCTCTGTCACTTGGGTCAGGAAGTTGTCATTGATGCTCTCCAGGAACCTCTGGAATTGCTTATGTCCTGCTGTGTTGTCCATCCAATAGATATTGAGGATCAGGGCCTGTGAACACGAAGCTGCTTCTGGCTGGCTGTAGAGGGCCTCATCCACTTCTTCCTGGTCAGGTGGCCTATAGCTGACACCCACTATAATGTCACCCATACCTGTCATCTCTTTAGTCCTTACCCATAAGCTCTCAGTTGCCTCATTGTCCATCCCAAGGCAGACCTCCATGCGTTCCAGCTGTGCTCTCATGCAAATGGCAACTCCACCACTTCACCTTGTCTTCCTGGCCTGTCTTTCCTAAAGAGCCTGTATCCCTTCATTGCAGCACTCCAGTCATGTGAGTTATCCCACCACATCTCCATGATCCCCGCAAGATCATAGCCCTGCAACGTTTCCTGATACAGTATGTATCTTCCCAGTAGGACTGGATGGCCTCAGAGGAGCAATTAAAGGAGTGTAGTAGCACCAAGGACCTCAGCTTTCCTGATGAAAAAGTGAAGACGGGAGTGCCGAGGTCATCTGAGCTGGGTAATTTTTTGCAATAGAAAGAGTTTTGGCAATCCTTTGAATTAAGAGAGGATGGAGGAGTGATATGTTAAGGGTGCTACGCCAATTAAGTGGTTCAATTTTCAAATTCACTTTACACAGTCAAGGAATTCAGATTAGAAATGGCACTTTGTCATTTGGTTTATCCTCTCTCACCTAGGTGTAGAGACATAAGAGCTGGGAAGAGGAGCTAGAAGAGGTGCAACCTGTTCCTCTAGTTTGTTCTGCGATGGCAGACAGTTGAGAACTGTGGTAGAACCCAGTTGCTCAGCATGTAGTTGCTGGGGAGAGCCAGCACAGATGAAAAAATTGTTTTGCACTTACGTTAAATAGATTCCTTGACTCAGGAAACACCTAACTTCCCCATGAAAGTGGATGTATGAAATCCTGTTTTAACTAATTCGTTAATATGTTCAAAAGTAAAATGCTGTATATGTATAATTTTGTGTTGATAAAGAGTCAAGTCAAACACCAGGCCTTTCTATTTAAGATGGATTCAGTGCTCGTGAAGGATGCATTTGCTGAGGTAAGGATGGAAGACTTGTTCAAAAAAAAGGTCCTTGGCCACCAGTGGCGATTTGTCCTAACATTTTTCTTCCATCCTTCTTTGCTTTTGAAAGAAGGAGCTATGTATTGTGTTTCCTTGTTCTGTAGCTGAGGTTATGTGGCAACAGAGTTGCCCAAGCACTGTAAATATAAGTAATTGTTCCTTGTGGGGTTTAGGATATTCTGAAACCTTACAGCAAAAATAATGAGATGAAATACTGTATTTGTGCAGAAAATGTGTCATGCTTCAGTACGTTACTGTTTTATCAGTGCTATATTGTATGAGTTCGCATTTGTGAATTACACGCTAGTGTGGTAGAAAGTGCTGCAAAGCACTTAAACTCGTGCTGTGTTTTGTGCTTAATTTTAAGCAAATGCTTAAGGAGGCGTGTTGCCTGGTAGAATGTATTTGATTGACTTAAGAAGCTAGACTTGCTGCAAATCTTACACATACTCCTGTTACAACATTTGAATAGTTTAATTTACATAATGAACATCTCAGTCCTTTGACTAAAAGTGTTTTCCTTTTGAGTCATAGTCTATTTAATAAAGCACTCTCTCTTCTAATATCTATTTTTATTAAAAAGAATAATTATATGCTGTATTCTAATTGCTAAACTGTGTTTGTAAAGACTTTGAAAACAGTTAATTTAGGGAACATTAAGCTGGGTAGCAATAAATTTAAAACATCTGCAGAGTAATAGGGGCTGATAATAAATCCACTTTTGCAATCCACTTATTGCCAAAGTAATAATGCTTTTGGGGGGAGAAATGGCTCATTTAATATCAAGCAGGATTAACAGTAGTCTTGCAGTCTCAGTCCCCGGTGTTCTTTGTGTACTACAAATGAGAGCCTTTGTCTCTACGGAAGTGAGGGAATGCACATCTGTATTGTTATTTATGAATGCAAATAAGAGTCCTGATTTTTCAGAAGCGTGAAGCACAAAAATCAGGTCATTTAAGTGCCAAAAGACACAGAGACAAGTGTTTGAGTGGTTTTTGAACAAGAAACTTCATTTGAGATTTAAAGAAAAAAACTCTGAAATCTGAATCCTTGTGCTGATGACATTATGAATACTGTGTACTGAACTAAAAACTGTTTCTATAGTTTTCTGCAGCTTCAGTGTGTAGCATTTTACATGGATGTGCTGGTGCTGGTGAAATGGCTTTCCCTTAACCTCCCTTATAGCATACCCCTTTAATACATCACCATCATAGATTTATGTACTGCCTTAAATGTTTCTGTTTCTTAAAGAACAGAGGTAAGACAGAACAAAGCTAACTTGATAAATTCGGTTTGATAAGTTAAAGGTTTTTCTGATGGTGCATAAATGCCATTTTAATGGAAGCTGTCATCCTTTCTTCATTTTATTAAAGATGGTTAACAACATTGTTGTCTTTTAATTCGCTTTAATGTGTCTCCCAGCAACTGAAATTCACTACCAGGGTAAGGTGAACATTTACGGTCTGACTGATCTGTGCTGTGCCCAAGGAAAGAATATTCTTTCAGTTCATAGGCCATATTGTTTCAATAGGCAGCTTCATAACAGTTGCGCTCTCTCTCAGAGTCTTCCAGTCTTGTCTGAATTCACACAGGTTGTGTTTCTGACACAGTCTGATGGAAGGGTGTGCTTTTGCTCACCCATAATTAATCACTGACTGCGAATAAACTGGGAATTTACTACTCTTAGCAGTGGAATGAACATAGCCGTGGGATTCAGAGTAACAATGTTCATGTTTTCTGGAGTCACACTTTCTCACTCCTGCCCAGGTGCTTGGCTCTTCTTAACCTTTATGGCTTTTTCATAGTCTTGGAGTAAGACTACTCAGCTGATGACTTACTAGCTCCCAACCAGTAACAGCTTCCTTCTTAGTTTGCACTCACTTCTTCTAACTTGACTGTGATGGAATTGGTCTGACTTTAGGCACAAGAATGGTCTTTGTTTGTTGGTTTAAAATGACAAAAAGCTACATGAAATAATATACACAAAGACAGCCTTGGTTTATGTATAAAATACAGCTTTTCAATCTCTAATTTTTATAGTCCAAGGAAACTGCTCTGTGGAGTAGTGTTTTTCTGGTAGCAGAATTATTCTGAATTCTTTGGTCCAAGTAGTCCTTCTCTTTCTTCAGTTCCCTTGCTTTTGTCACCTGCCAGTGTACATCTGTGCAACAGAGAGCTGGAACTGAAGCCTGCTTCTTTATGAAAGAGCTGTGAGTGAGCTGAACAAAAACCAATAATTACAGGGTTGGAAATTGTTGGCTTCCTTGCATAATTCACAAAAGATTCCATTAAATGTTTCTTCAGCTAGGAGCAAATCACTGCTTCCTCTTAACAACAGCCTCGAGGAAGAATTGGGCTGCCTTAAGAGTGTGTAGGGCCCCCTGCACCTTGAGTATAATGGTAGGGACTGTTGGACCTTGTAGAAACTGGGGGGTCTGGGCTGACTACTGTCACTCTGAGTGACAGGATACTGTGCAGCAGCTGTTACCCCAACATCTGAGGCAGGAGGATGCACAGAAGGCAAAGAGACCCTACCAAATGGTTTAAGACTACCTAGGACACTTAATGGATGCAATAGCCCATTTATTTCTGGAATATAATTTTTTATATAAAGTGCATGTTACTTATATCCACTTTGCCATCTTTGAAATATTTTTCTTGTTCTTGCCATACTTTCATCCCTGCCAGAATACAAATTATAAAATCACTGTTGTTTTATGAAATTAATCTGCTGATGGCGATGGGGTTGCTGTTTTACTAATCACTAGCAACATACTAGAAAAAAAGAGGCAAAAAAAGCAAGTTTTATGTTTTTCCTTTTCAGAGGTTTCTGTTGACTCCTGAGGTAAATGGAAATGAAATATGCAATTTGGCTGCTGCCTTCAGTGCTTTCCTATGCCAAGCAAAACTGTGCCCCTCTTTCCTGAGGAGTGAAGAGGAGAGAGGGAAAGGTGTCCTGCTGGTAGAAGTCCATTAATTCTGCAGCATTGTAACCTGTCATGCTCACGGCATTATTTAGGAATCTCAAGATGAAACTATGGGCTTTTATAGAGAAACCACTTTTAAAAGACTGGCTAAAACATTCTTTAGTTAGGTGACTTTCACCTACGGCCGGCCTAACAGAAGTCAGTGTATTAAACTACTTTCTTCTATTCTGACATCACTTTTGTAGTACAGTTTTTAATTTTCATTATCATGCCTGTTGTCAGTTTGTGCTAACTCCGAAGATGACTTAGGTCCTTTAACCACGAGCATCCGCAGTGCCTGTACACCTGCGCATGAGTCACAGCTGGAGCCTGCTGTAGAATTTTTTGGCTCAGCAACTAATTTCATTGGGTTTTGCTTTAAAAATGGTTTGCACAGAGTAGGGCAGTACAGCTTAAAATAAACAAAAGAGCAGATAAAAGGATTTTTTTTTTTCTCTATTTCATTTTCCCCTGCTGTTCTCTATTCTGCTATCAAATGCTATGCTGAAAGAGTGTTTTTCATGTTTCCTCTGGGAGTTGATCAGTTTCATTATTGTAACTGAGACTTTTATAGTGCGAATATTTTGGGGAGAAGAACACTTATTAATAAAATGCATTATTCAGCTTTGCAGGAGTTCCTTCAAACTGTAGTGTAGAATAATCGCTGCCCATTTCTTTGTTTTACTTGAAATGAATGTTAGCCAGTGGTGGTCACTGCCTTAAATAATTGGCTTCTATTGGATGAAACACTTCCATTTCATGTGTGAAAAGACCACGGGGCCTCCAGTACTAGTAAGATTTTGATGGAAATATGCATTACAAAGCAATGTAAACATTCTGGGTCTAGCAGATGAGGAGTTTTGCATAAATTGTCCACAATGGGGAAAACATAACATTCTGCTTGTGGATTCAAGGCCGGAAGCGGTTCATGGAACAGAGAACGTGCTCTCATTGTGCTCTATTTAGCAATTTCTACTTTAGATTAATGGCTTAAATCAGGTGAATGTTCTCTTTCATCCTTTCTTGAAGGTGTGCTTGTCTCCAGACAGTATCTGTGGTTTTGCTTATCATGTTTTCTCCTCTCACAGCTGCCCTTTCTAGCAACAATCTAGCAGTTATACACTGAAGCATGTCTTAAAAAAAGAAAAATGAACCATTCACAGATGTGGTACCTTTCAGTCATTTAGTGTGCTGAACCTCCTATGTGGGCATGAAACTAAATCCTGATTGTTTTAAGGTGTTAATATTGCCCACATCACCCAGTATAAAGATGGCTGTGTTCAGTGTGGTGGAGAAAAACGAATTCATAGATTTCTGTATTCAACTAGTGGGGCTAAGTGTGTTTCTCCTCAACCTAAATGGAAAATGGAATATACTCCCTACAGGATGGAGTCATTTTTCTTTCTTTCAGTAATAAACCAACCCGGGTAATCTTGACGTTGTACTTACACAGTGAAGTATTTGTTTTACTTCTGTCCCCTTGAAACTCTTTTTAGATTATAAGCATGTTAGATCTAAAAACATAATCCAGTTTGATCCACTAAGGTGATGACGTTTATGTAGATAGCAATGACAAGGTTCCTCCCAGATCATTCACTAAGACCACCAAGATGTTATGCAACTCAACCTTGTGCTGTCAGGCAAAACTGTATTCTGTTGCCTGCTTGCTTGGCACAGGATTATACAAAGGTCTTAGGTCTCTAAAACTGGACTGAGGAGGAGTTTTAAGTATTTGGATTTGAAATGATGATTCCCCCACACCTGTTCAGCAGACTCCAAATTCCTGTAGAAACCTCGTCCTCTTTTTTCCTCTCCCCTTTTTCTTGCTTCCCCAAGCGTAAGTGCAGTTTTGCCTCTTCTGGGGTGGAGTCCTTGAGAACCCTGATCCAGTGGGTTTACTCAAACTATGTTGAGCAGACTAAGTATCGCCTAGAAGAGTCTTTTTTTCAGATGGACTTCATTGCCATCACTGTCTGCAAAGAGAAGGGACAGCAAGAGAGCTAGGGTAGAGGGGCAAACATAGAAGCAAAGCATGTTAGTTTGCATTTGTACTACAAAACTTACATAACTCCAGCTGAAATGTAGTTTTTCTTTTAGTCACTGGAATTGGCAAGTAGGAGCTAAGAGGGAGAATAGCTCAAATTAGTGTGAACATTTACTAACAAGTCAAGTAAGCAGTAAAAGAATTTCCCAGACTCTTGTTTACCTATGCTTAATAAAGTGTGAGATAATGAATTAGGATAGATTGCTTATTAGCAGGCAACAGCTTAGTCAAGGAGTTGTGTTGTCATGAACTACCAGAATGAAGTATAGATGTCTATAAAAATGTCAGGTCCAAGCTGAAACCAAAGCTTAGACATTAGTATATAATCACTTTTGTATTATACTGTGAAGAGTTGTTACAAGTAAATGACAGGCCATTCAGTCTCGCTGTAATTAAAGAATGCTAATAAGACATGCCAGGCAGTGCTCTGCTGGGCAATTATACCAATTCGTATAATGACATAAGGCAGGCAGCAGAACGAATGCAGGCTAGACCTGCAGGCCACCAGTAAAAGCTCAGGAGCTGATACAACTACATGAATAACTAATTGAGTTCTGATATCTACTGATATGCTAATAGACACAGAAAAGTGCAAAGTGACTCAGGAAAGGCTCTGGGCAATGCTGCACACAAAAATGTTGTGTCTCCTGGCTAGATGACTGGTTTGGCCAGAAACTGGTTTGTAGAAAGCAACAGGCATTCTCTGTAGTGTTTTATCACTGTCAGAGAATCACTTAAAAGCCCTTAAGTTCGCTTTCAACTGGTGGTTTTCTGCTTCTACGTATATATAACCTAACATTTTTTCTGCCTGTACCAAACATCAGTAGTTGGTAGATCCAGGTTGGTTCTCGTCTTTCTGTCCTGTTCCTATGCATTAAATTGCATTCATACACAGTACTGATGCAAGTATGACTGTAAAATTTCATGTTAGTTTTTGCTAGAATGAATTTCTCACATCCAGTTCTCTATGGAATATAATTATGGCATGCAATTGTTCTCCTTTTCCCAAGGCTGTAGGTTTCTGATTTAGTTCTTTGGGCAATGCCTATACAGAGAGTCAGGCCAAGAAAGTCCTTCTTCAGCCCAAATATTGTAGCCTTTGACGAGAGCCTTCCTTGCTCAAACCTGCATGAAAAAGAGCTGGCAAACCATGTTCTGCACAGGTAGTCAGAAATAGGAGCAGGGCAGGGGAGGGAAAAATGAAGTCACCAAAAATTTAATTCATACTTTCCACTAAGTTTTATTACCAATCCTCCTCTAAGTTCTTTTATTTCTTTCCAGAGGCCAGAAAAGTAAAGAGGAAATTATCGGTAATTTTAAATGAAATTTTATTATGAATTATGAATCATGAATCTATTTAGCTGATGAACATTTTTATTAAATGGAGGTCATAAGGTATTTCTAATTGTTACTCTGCTTGGGAAAAATTAAATCTAGGGGAGGTGCTTCAGGGAGCACAAGCTACTCCGGGTACAACTCAAGCTTATATGCAGATCTCCAGCTTGTTACTGAAAAGTGGAGTAACTGCAACAGAACAATCTTCTCTGGCTGGAGGCTTGCTGATACTCCAAAAGGCAATCCCTTATTTAGGCAAGAGATCTTCAAATGGCAGAAGTGAAGGCAGCAGGATCATCTTGAAATAAGGGGAGAGGGTGTTTCCTTGACATTTGGTATGGGATTTTTGCTGTAGTCTCAGACATGAAGGCAGCATTTCTCATGCCATACAGTGACAGTCATGAGAATTGTGTGGAGCAGAAATAAACATGTGCCACATATCACTGTTTTGCCTGGTACTCAACACTGTAGAAAAAATATGGCCAAGCTACACTTTTCTTGAGGGAAGGGATGTAAGCCTGTAGGTATTTTTGCAGTGGGTCTATGCCAAAATAGAAGTCCATTTACTTTCAGTCCTAAAAGTATGACAACTGTGAACTTCTTACTTTTCTTAAACTTTGTGAGTCCCTTTATGCTTGAGCCCCCTCATGCTTGCTGAAAACCTTTGTCTAGCACGTGCTATTGGGACTAAAAGCCACATGAAACTAAGATCAAACTTCAGTCTGACTTCCACTATGGTCAGAGGGAGTTTTCCTACTGTCTTCTGTAACTTGCCCCTATTTTGCTGAGCATGTCCCACAGCTATGCAGGAGAATCTGAATGTATTCACATTGGGCGCATCGTGCCTGAACCCAAACTAAAACCATGTATTTTGAAAGGTTCATTTTATGCTGTTAGCCATCTTTTAAGTCAGTTGGTCCCTTGCCTTGCTGAATTCATCACTAACTTCCCTTTCAATTGCTAAAAATCAAATGATACCTCAACACTTGGAAACTGTTTCCTTAAATCACGTGGGAACTTCAGGCACATTCAGAAGCAGAATTTGCCAGGAGCTGTAATTCAGAGACAAACCCATTAATGATACACATAAATTACAGCCTGATGGAGGAAAAGAAGTCAAGCATAAAATAACAGATATTTCCTTAATCACATCAGACCACTGACGTAACTGGAGGGATACAATAACAACATGGTAGTAGGTTTTATTAGTAGATGACACGTTTGGCTGTTCCAGCCTTTAAAATCAATTCCAATGTATCTTTAAATTCTGCCTTTTGCATTAATCATTTGTGCCTGGTGATACAATTACTTTCGGCCATTACTTGAAAACTTTCTAGCATTTTTCAAGTGTAAATCATTAGGGTAATCCAGGTATCATATATTGTCTGTTCTGGAGGATATTTCATTCAAAAAGCTGCAGGTATTCACATTTGGAGTTTTCCTTTTCCCTTGCAACAGCGGCACTGTGCCTACTGTATATTTAGGCTTGTGTATGTCTACCCTGTTGTATTGCGAGTACAGTAGTTTTTAATGTAATTATGTAAAGACTCTTTAAGGCAAGAATCCTCTATGTTCTTTAACATCTCTCTTGAGCTCCCAAAACAGCAGGGCCTGGGAATTTCCTAGGAGGCTACAGGGAGCTGGGATCTAGCTTTGGTTCAAAAGAAATTATGATTTTTTGTCCCTGGACTTTCTAGGCTCCTTTTAAAATTTTAACTTCTAATGGTTTTCAGTAAGGGCCAGGGTGGAAAATACTGTGAAAAGTGTAAAATTTTGTTACAGACTTCTGCAAAGCAGGAGTAGATGGCAATTGGGACTCACTTGTATGCTATGTTTAGAAGTTGCCCTTTGCAGTTTGTGGTGCTACCAAAGAAACACATGTGAAATACTGATGCAATCAAGGCTTCTTGTGCTGGAGGTGGCCTATTTTTGCCACCTTAAGTGTGCTTGGCTTGTTACTGGAACCACTATACCTTCTTTCTGGAGGGAGGTTGGCAATCCAAGGAAGTGGTTTGTAGTTGTCATCTTTTTTGTCAACCTGCACAATTATTCCTTACGCTAGTTCACAGTTCAGCTTGTTCCTTGGTGTTGATTTTGCACTGATGGGCTGTAATCAGAATGCCGCCTCATCATATGGTCTGATTAATTTTGAGCAGCCTGGTGGTTATGCAGATGTGAATAGTGAACACACCATTTGTCTTTTTTTTTGGCACTTACCTTTGTCCCTTTGCTGAGTGGCATCACATGTCCCAGAGACATTTATTAGCAGAGGAAAAAACAGCTATGCTTAACCTGGAAGTGCTGTGATGTACTGTGTTCTTTGTTATTCAGCCCCCACTTTGTCAGCCCAAGGCCAAGGTCAGGTTTCCTCACCACAGCTTTGCATCAAAGATGTACACTGCCCGAGTCCAAGACAATGGCTGCATTCTCCTGAGACGGGGTAACGTTTTCTTGTCTGCTGGCTTACTCTGACAAAAAACTCTGAGCAATTCAGAGCACTAGCAGGGGCAGCATACTTTTCTGAGTCGAGATTGCTTATTAAGGGAGGGGGGAAAAGTGCTTGCAAACTTGTATGCAGCCTTGCAAGGTGGTAATGCCCATCCTAGCAAAAGTTAGGCACTGTATTATCAGTCACACAATTTAATGCTTTTCTTTGCCTTTTTTTTTGTACAGGATGTGTTTTCTGAGGCTGACTACATATCGACATGCAGAGTTTTAGACATTTATCTGCAGTCCCTCTATTAAAGCCAAATTAATGCTGAGGAGTAGCTACAAGAGTATAGTTGTCCCTTGATATCAGAAAGAGGAAAGGCACAGGGTGAGGGAGAAGGGATATGCACACAAAGAGCAGCACTTGGTTTACATGCCCACTTTCCCTTTGGGACAACCCACAAATGGAGCAGAAGCTCGCCGAGTCTTCTGTTCTGTGCTGGTACAGAAGATGGTAGTCAAAAGGTAAGTGAGGTGTGGAAACAGTAAATAGAGGTAGGAAAAGTAGAAATTTGCTGTCCGGCTCAAGGTGTTTCTGCCAGGCTCCTGTGTTTTTGCAGCGATGGAGGTAATTTTTTTGACTGCCCCGAGTTCCAGTGAACACCGGTGCTCTGGCTGAATAAGTCTGAATAAATGTATAAATGTATAAAAAGTGACAGTGTTCATATTACTCAGCATAGCCATATATTTTCTTCTGCTTTACTGCAAATCTGAAACTTCTCTTCCCACATTTCTTTGCCTGCATCTGATTTTAAAGGGCTACAATAGAAAGCAGATTAACTGCAGAGTGAACATGACCTATCTATTAAGAAGAATCTGCAGCAGATTGGCCGTGCCAGAACAAGTTGGGATGTATATTCTTCTGATGCGATGGTATCATAATGTTTAGCAGTTCCTTTGGTTTACCCTGCCCGACTGGGGCCACTCATTGCCACGTGGCATTTTTGGCGAGACAAGCCATCTCACCCTTCCTGGGTGGCTTTCCTTGGGAGAGGAATAAGTCACCCTGTGCGAGACCTCAGTCATCACAAATAAAAGGCAACACTTTCCTTGGAGGGGAAGTAGGAGGAGACAAGACCACTAGTCCAGAAATCTAAGATGGTTTTCTGAGTTGAGAAAGCTTTTTCTGCCTCTGGTGCACTGCAGTAGGGAGCAGAGCACGTGTGAAAGTTCCCACTTTTTCAACTGCCTGGAAGGACTTTGCATCATAAACACTGATAAATATTTATTATGAAAAAACTCAGTCATTTTGTTCTTCCTAAGAGAAGTAAAAGTAGAAAAAAACTAGAGCAAGATAAGCTTAAATTTGTTATGATGGACTGATCGTTCGTGGAACAAGGAGGCATGTTAGGTGATTTTGGCACTGGTCTTTTGTCCAACAACTAATCCCAGTCTAGAAGTGAAGATATTCTGCAGGTCTGGGCACTATGCGACTTCTAGTACTGCAAAAAATACCACCTTTAAAGCTTTATATATTGGTGGAAACTTTAAAGATCATATTATTGCAGTGTACACTTAGGATTCCATCTGATATTTTGTGTAGTTGCTGAGTTAGGCAGCATAGGACAGCTACTGAAGGAATAACAAGTGACAGATTGGCTTCTGTAGCAATTTGGTCCATTAAATCCTCTCTACTACTTGTAACTGCCCAGGAAATATCTTCTACTTCAATTAGTATGGTGTAATTATATACTGGCTGTGGTGATTGTTTTTCTACAGCAAGCAGTGGCCCTGTAACATATATTGCAGTCCTTGGAACCCTGTTGGATATAATTAGAATAAAGAAACAACACTACCTGCACAAGTGGAAGGCAAATTGCTCTTATTCTCTTGCTGAAGAAAGGCAAAAAGTAGCTCATAATTACAGAAAAATTCTACAATTTTTATCACAACAGGTGAGCATGTAGACTGTTACGTTAATGAGAGTATGTATATGAAGTAAGAGGTGCTATTCAGTGTGTCTGAAGATTTGGCTATAAACAGACTAAACCTCTGTTAGGTGAGGGTATAGTACTAAAGCCACCCACTGCTTTGAGTGTTTTTCATATAAAAACTCCTCATACACCTCACAGAGGTTGGAATGATTTACCAGGAAATACAATGGAGGGTGGAGGGTGGCATCCAGCTACACAAGAACGTGAAGAGGTGAAACGTAAAGACGGTACCTATGGAAATTGTACGGAATATACTGTTGCCCCTCCACTTTGAAAGAAGCATCATGGAGAGTGCAGAGGAGTTGAGATTTTTTTTGTGTGCTTGTTACTTCCATGTTAAGATTACTTCATTCACATGTGGTAAGTTGGATACCTCAGCTGCCAGCCTTACAATGCCAGCAATGAAAGCCACATTGTCTTACAGACTCTTTACATCTCTCAAGTGATAGTAAAAATTGTGTAGGACAAGTTAGCTGACCTGTGCTTTTGCCTCAATGTCATGTCCTCAATTATACCATGTGTATAAACCGCATTGCAAAGGCACAGTTGAAGACATCTTCAGGCTCTTAGGTGCTGATGTAGGAACCCAACACTGCACTGTAAAAAGATTCAATATAGTAACTGGACTTCAGACTGAATTTCCAGGTAAGTAAGCTGAAAGTGGAATCAGTAAAGCACAATGTGGAAGAAAGCTGTTCTTCCTATTTGTCCAGTCGTGAGGGAGCAGCTTGTAAGACTTACTCTACACTGCCAGGATCCTAGCACTGACCAAGTCCTCTTGATTCACCAAAAAGGCCCTGAATATCCTATTTCCTTGACAAGGGTAGTAGCAATCAGATACGGATAGCTTCTTTGTCGTAAATGTCTTTACAAGCCAGTACTTTAATAGAAAGCTGCTTCTTGTCTCCTTTTCAGGTGTTTTTGCATATCTGAAGTGGAATTGTCCCCTCTTTATGGTGGGTGGGGGTGGGGGTGGGGGGTGTGTGTGTGTGTGTGTGTGCGGGTGTGTGTGTGTGCGCGTGCGCGCGCTTCCACCTCAGAGCAGACATGCAGCTGCAATCCAGATCTGTCTGGATATCAATAGAGGCAGATTTCAATACAGCCCATTTACCCCGTTCTTTCTTTAACCTGAATGAAGAGTACTTCTTTTTAGGCACTGCCCATCCCTCAAGAGATTTCTTTCAAACAATGCAAAAGAGTTCTGTAAGTCTATGACTACTTGCTCAATTATAGGAATTTTACTTGAAGAAGACCATCACAGACAACGTAAAGTTTGTTATCTGTGCCTCTTCACGTAATACATTTTAATGCCTGAATTAAAGTGTAATAAAACCTAAGAATTTTGATTTTTCTTAAAGGTAGACATGTGGTGTCTGGTTGTACAATTAGGCTGTGGTATTAAAGCATTATAATACATATTCCAGACTTGTATTACGGTATTTTCCAGGTACAATGCTGTAATGCTTTAAGTATTCTAAATTATTTTACTATAATCCCTTTTGTACACAGGCTGAACTCTGAGGGCCTTAGCTTACTATTCATTATAAAAGAGTTAGCTTCATTGCCCAGTGGGCTTGCAATCAGTATATATGCCAAAAATAATAGATGGAATAACACAAATAGTACCTAGACCAATCAGTACTCTTCGAGTCTACAGGAACACTGGAGCAATCAAGTATGGAAAGTGCTTGTACGGGGTCAGGCTGGCATGGAGTTCATATCAGCCCATAAGGTGCTGTGCTTGGCATTTGTGGCTACAGCAGTGCTGGTTTGGCTACTGCCGAGCAGTGCTTGCACCGCATCAAGGCTGTCTCTCCAAACCACTCCTCCAAAGGCCAGCAGGCTGGGGGTGGGCAAGAGGATGAGAGGGGACACGGCTGGGACAGCTGACCCCAACTGAGCAATGCATATCCCGTACCATATGACATCGTGCTCAGCAGTAAAAGCTGGGGGAAGGAGAAGGAAAGGAGGACATTTGTGGCTGTGGTGTTTGTCTTCCAAAGTAACCATTATGCATGCTGGGGCCCTGCTTTCCTGGAAGAGGCTGAACATCTACCTGCCAATGGGATGCAGTGAATGATTTCGTCTTTTTGCTTTGCCTGTGCACAACACTTTTGCTTTCCTTATTAAACTGTCACTATCGTGATCCACGAGTCTTTTCAACTTCTGTATATTTTCTCCCCATCCCACGGCAGAGGGGAGTGCGAGTGGCAGGGTGGGTGTTTGGTTGCTGGCCAGGGTCAACCCACAGTACAACAAAGCTGAATCCAAAAAGATCACTGGTTTTAGAAATTATCTTTTAAGGCACCTTACTAGAAATAATATAAAAAGGTCTTTTTTTTTAAAGATGACCTGTTTAGCAGTCCTTGAAAATCAGGTCCCTCGCAGCTGGGCATGCAAAGTCTTTCTTAAAATATCCTGCATGTAATAATGAGTATATAAAGCCACTCTCATTAGCTGCTAAAATGATTCATGTGCACTGATATTTGAACATCAGTGTGTACCACATAACAATAGTAACATGGTAGTAAGACGAGCAGGTTTAGAGGTCTATGATCCTCTTCTTCCTGATGGCAAAACAGTAAGTTACAGGGCTGTATGAAAGATTATCAGTGGTGGCTACCTTTGTGTTACGTATCTGTGCTCCATCTACTGAGTAGCAATACAATGTGATCTTTCACAACTTCTGCAGTCTTGGTCTTCTCTCAAGTACATGTAATGATTACAGTGCTCAACTTCATCACAAATACACAATATATTTTTTTTGCCTCCTTGAGACCCAGTTAAACACTTGTGTTAAATATTAAAAATTCTGTTTATCACTGTGTTAAGTTTCAAAATTTGGTGGCTGCACAATTAGTGTAACCAAGTGACAGAGCTGGAGTGCGGCATGATTATGACTTTTGTTTCTGTGCAGGCAATTAACGGTGGATGGGAAAGGTGCTAATTACTGTAGTTGATCGCAATGCACTACCTAGTTGCTTGTCTTTGCTAAATTGCATCAGTGCAGAGGGTCTTTAGAGAAGAAGCTAGGCATTTTTTGGCAATTTGGCAATGTGAGTTCAGTGCTAGCTTCAATGGAGTAGGCAGTTTTGTAGCAAATTTGTCCTCAATACCACTTTACTCATTGCTCTTCCAACTTCAGGAACAGAAGTGCAATATTTAGTATTCTTTATTCACTGCTGACTTTGTAAGAAGCATTGTTTTGGCCCAGCTGTGATCACTTTTTATTTAATTTTGTATTTATTACATGCCCAGAAAGAAAGAAAAAAAAAGCAACTAAGAGAAGAAAGAAGCAGCCATTATTTTTTCTTTCACATATATATATATTCATTAGAAAATACTGTGCAGAAAATAATTGGATTATATAATCTAAAGAGGAAACGAGAAAGAAAACTTGTACTACCTCTGCAACATCAGTAAAACGACCTACCATTGAAGAGAATATCTGATTTTACACTTCCACACTGCAATAATGGCAGCCATGTGTACTCAAGGGTATCAAACCCTAAATTGTCAATATGGTTTTGAGTAACTTTCCACAACTGATGGCCAAGGCAACTTCCAGTAACTTCAGTGGGTAAAATACTGCAGTGGTGGCCTTTAATAATAGCAAAGAAACAGGGAGAGGCAAAGGGGTGAATTTCTGGACAAGGCTTTGCTCACACTTGAAAGTCACACCAGCCTGTTCAGTGCAACATTCAGCTCCCATTTGTTTGAATCTGTTCCTTGAAAATTTCTCAATTTCCTAATCTGTGGTCAAAATGCCCTTGAAGAGAAAAATTCATACTAGAAAACAAATTGTTTGAAGTACTTATGGCCAAATTTACCATTATGTGCTTTAAAGATTGGGTAGAGTACTCCTGTGAAAACCTAGAGGCTGGAATTTTCATTAAAGCTGTGCCCTGTTGATATTCTGAGAGCTCCCAATGCTTTCTCTGAAATCAGTCAGTATTTCTGTGGGTGAGGATAGGTCACTGTGCCTTCTCTGCCAGTAACAGTTGAACTAGACCTGCTATTAAGTCATAATTTAAGGTAAATGCATTCAGAAGTATGTCTACCTTACATTGCTCATCAAAGATTGCCTTAAAGTTTTCTAAATTTTTTTACTTTATTTTAATGGTAAGATCCCAATGTGACTTTTATGGCTTTAGAAGATAACAAATTACTTTAATCTTGTATATTTAAATATGATAGTTTTTCTCCTGACTGAAAGCAAATGGTAGGGTTTCATCTAATGGGAAGCTTGGAATCTGCAAAATACTATTTCTTTTTTGACCTTATCACAAAAAAAAAAAAAAGCCCACTCATCTTATGGATCAAGCAGAGGGCACTGGCTTCCCAAATGCTAATTGAAAAAGAAACAATTCATCAAGTAACTTTTTAATTTGGAGCAATGAAGGAAAACTGGCAATAGTGGAATATATTTACATGGCTTCCTTTAACTTCTCGCCCCTGCCAGAGAAGGGTCAGTGACCCTCTTTGGGATCGTGTACCAGCTGGTGTTTCCTGCCTTCTCCTGCTCCAGCTCCACTGTCTGAGAGTTGCCTCCAGCCCACCATGATGATCCGTCCTCAATGTGTGTGTCTACTCCTGACACAGATGCACTTTACCTCTTACCACCTTACATATCTTACCTTGAGAATAAACTGGAAAAAAATAGAAAAATCTAATAGAGCAGCAGTCAGAGGCTAGTGAAAAGCTGTTGTCATTAACTGCAGAACTCTGACTTTTCAAATCAGTGGTAATGTTTGATTGCTTTTTTCCTAGATGCAACCCTGTACTGTATCATAATGGAAGCTTTTCCGTACAGCTCTCCCACACTGCTCTGCTACAGTGCTCACTTTCTATCTATCTAGCCCATAGCATTGGATGGTATAGTGGGTGATACAGCCTCACTCTACCTCTGGCCTGTCCCGTTCTTGAACAGGCACTGAGAAGACAATCCTTTCCTCAGTGAGCTTCAACTCCTGCATGTCTCTTATACCTAATCTCATGTGAATAAATCTAGTGCTATAGGAGATGACAAAACCTTTGGCTGCCAGTAAGAAGCACTTGAAAGAAGTATTTGCTATCCAAGAAGGAGATGTAGGTAAGGAAACCTACATTGCTGCAGTTGCCCTACTCCTATGCATCCAAACCTAGCAGCGTATTTCATGTATTCATACTTCCTACTGTAGGACCTGGAAGTTTTGGTCAACAGGGCATCCTGTGCTAGCAAAAGAGCCAGTCGAATTTCCTTATGCCTGGATAACATTTCATCGCAAATACTGAACTCTGGTTCTTGTGCTGAAAGCTAATCTTTGGACACTATTCATCTTAAGTCCATTACCTGACTGTTGTCAGTGTGACTGTGGCTATACCACTGCTTCAGAATGATACCCATCCTTTAATCAAAGAAAACTTGGTAGTCTCTTTTAAAGTAAAAACATTAAAACAAGTCTGAAACAAATAAAGATTGTCCTATGCAAGCCTTTTCAAAGCTACGTAAGGGAAGCATGTGGAGTAGAAAGCTTGAAATCAAACCACAGTTGTGAATGCATGGGTTGTTCTTTCTTGTTAATAGTAATATTGGCTTTTTTTGCAAACAACAAATCAACTGCAGTTAGTACTAAAAGAAAAAAGTTCACACAAAAAGGTATTTAGGTATAGCAGTTTATTTCAGGGGGTAATGCCAGAGCACAGCTTCTCCAAAAAACCAAAAGAATGGTGTATTTTAATCAAGATTTCAGCATCAGGCCTAAAAGAAAGTTTCTGTACCCTTTAACAAGGGCAGAGAGTGCCTTGCTGACATAGTTGCTCTGGCTTTTTTCAGGCAGCAAATAGAAACAGGCTGAAAAAGTATGTCATTTCTCCTCTAAGAGCTTGTGTGTGAGCATCCAAATGCTCAGTTTCACCCAGGGCTTCCCTATAGACAGCGGCTGTTTTGCACTAGTGCCACCAGTTACGTGAGAGTGGTACAGCTTCTCGCTGGAGGTGTAGTTGGACTGTTACAGCCCATTTATGATGCAAAAAGGCAGACATTACACGCAGAAACATCTCTACCCATTCATGTACAACAAGGTGTGCCAGGCGAAGCAATCCTAGTAAAGACGTCACACCTAATTGATACATCTTTTCTAAACTAGAGGAAGAAAGTTGAATTGGAATTTGATCTTCCTGTCATGATTGTGTGCATTTCCAAACTTCAAGGTGTTGGAATATTATTCCCAGCTTGGCGTTCCTGGTCTTGCTCCTGCCCTGCCAGCATCGCACACCTGGTAAGTGATGCCATGTGTCCTGCTATGGGAAGGGAAGCTAGAGGTTGTCTTTTTAACCATTCCTCTCCGTCTGACATATTTTCTGTTGTGGTTACACTGAGCTTGGAACTGCTGTAGGTGAAATAAATATAGCATCAGGCTGAATTTGAGCCCTGTAAGTATGGCCTTGAGCAATGCATTGAAAGAGATGCCTACCACTTACTGAACAGCCTTGGGTCCCAAGCCCTCACTCAGGGCAGTGGTACTTCCATCACAGCCCCTCTTGGAGGCAGGGGCTCCAACCCCAAGCCTCCCACTTCCCAAGGAATAAGACTTGCTCATCTGACTGTGGGACTGCTGTCAGAGGAGCTCTGTTGTTGAAACTACACCCAAGTGAGCTCTCTGGAGCTGGAAAAGGATCAAACAAGAGTAAGCCATGATCTCTTCAAAGTAGCTGGTGATTAGGACCCTCCCCTGAGAGAGGAGAAGCTGGTATTTTTGACCTTGTTCCCTGGACAAAGTGTTTTATCGCTGTTGGATTAGAAACAGCAACAAACCTCAGAGCACTCAACTCCTCTTCCTCTCAAATAAGTGTATGGTCTTTCAGGCAGCTAAATGCTGTGATGGGGTCTGGGTCAGGGGAGGAGGAAGACAGGTATCATTACCATCCTTCTGCTGAGGGCCGGCACCTCGTTGCCTTCATCTACTAATTGGCTCCCTCAGCTAAGTAAGTGTTTTCTGAGCTAGCTCGCCCCCTTGTTAACAGTGCTGAACTTTGGCAAATACAAAAAACATTTGCTCTGCAGCTGTATTCGTGTTTGCACACACATCAACAAGTAAGGTCAGTTGTATTTCTTTTATTTGTATGTGAAAAACATTGAAGCTAGCATAACAGTTTTGGTTTCTAAGGCTGTGTTTTGGCACAGATTTCCTTTGGCAGCTCTGCTGGCTGCCACAGTTTCTGACTCCCATTGGTCACTTTTTCCTCCCGCTTGTATTGCACAGACCTATATGTGAATATATAGACCTAGAGCCCAAATTAGGCAGAAAAATAACCATCCTTTGAAGAGGCTACTTTTTTCCAACTCAGAACTGTTCCCTTATCCCGTTTGTCATATGGCTTCCAAGTGTTCATGCTGGCATGGCCGGTGTGGAGGCCAAGCTGGGAAGTGAGGGCTGCTTAAGGGGCCATAATTGTGGAAACAAACGGATTTCCACTCATGCCATTCCATGTGCATGCTTCTTTCATGTTTTTTTGTTTTCTGGTGTTTATTTGCAAATGATAATTTTCAGATCACTTCAGATAACTTTAGTTATGCCAAAGAAACAGGAAAGGTGCAAACTGCCCCCC